>CAUYON010055688.1:0-39319 GCA_963573935.1 Arctocebus calabarensis
GCGCCTGTAGTCCCAGCTACTTGGGAGGCGGAGGCAAGAGACTCTCTTGAGCCCAGGAATTGGAGGTTGCTGTGAGCTGTGATGCCAAGGCACTCTACAGGGTGACAGCTTGAGGCTCTGTCTCAAAAAAAAAAAAAAAAAAAAAAAGGGGCCTTGATGCTCAAATGCATGCTTAGGCTGCCGGGTGGTACTGGGATAAGATGCCTGAAGGCCTTAGGCCCCACATCAGTGATTTCAGATTGTCAGGGAGAAGACTGTCAGATCTTGAGCAGTGACTCAACCTGACAGTTCCAGGGTTCGCAGCATACCTGTGCCGCTGATCACTGACAGTGCTCACTCAGCTCACAGTCATAGGTTTTCTCACCACTATTCATAGTGCTGCAGTCACCTAGCTCTCCCTCCTTGGCTGTGCTTATATACTCACACATGGCTCACAGGCCACAGGGAGTCCCGTGATACGGAGTTGCTCTGTGCCTTGATTCTCTGTAACACCGTTCCGTTCGCTGCAGAGAGTCCTGCACCCTTTACAATCGCAGCTTCCTTGTGCTTCATTTATTTGCTCAGTGGCTGGGAGGTGGGGGGCGGAAATTGCTTAAGTCTTAGCACAGAGTTAGGGAACCAATTCCTAGAAACCCTAGAAGAGTTTTCCCCTTCAGTCCTGGGTGGGCGAGAGTGAGATGAATATGCTCACTACCCACTCCCCATAGAACTTTATAAATTTCAATTACAAACCGCGGCTGAGATCCTCCTGCCTAGAGATACTCTGCTCCTTTAAGAAAAGACTCACAGGGTTAGAAAAGACCGACCGCCAAAAGAATTACAGTTTGCCCTCCTGCTGTCTTGCTAATAGCTATCTCCTGGGGGTCTGAGTGTCTGCCGCTACAGAATTGCCCTTTGGGTGGAGAATGCACTTTTCTTCCTTTTTCTGCCTAGGGACCATAGAATTGAGCTTTAGTGTTCCTCATGAAATTTGCACCTACAGGGTCTTCCCAAGACCTCCAACAGCATTGAGCTCAGGTGTAGAATCGGCGTAGTGTCTGCTCCGGAGTCTAAGAAATGAAGAAGATTTAATGTCCCAGATTCTAAATTTGCCCAAACATTGGTGCTGGCTGGCATGATTTCATGTAGGTACCCTGTGTGGTAACCCACGGATCTGAGAATCTGAGACGCATGAAGTTAAAAGCTATAGGATTACAAAGTTTGTGGGTCTATGAGAGGCGTTTTCCTCTGGCTGTGGTTTACCGGTAGCCTGGGTTTTGCCAGTGTCCCGCGGTCTGCAACCTGCAATGCCGTAATCCGAAGTTCCATGGGTCCTTTCTGTTTCCTTGCTCCACCCCTGTGGACTGCAGGCAAGTGACAAACCCAGCTTGGCAGCCGAACCCATCTCTGGGTTCGCCAGTTGCCCGCAGATTACCAGCTGTTAGCGATTCGCCAACTGCCTGCGATTCTCCAGTCACTGGCGATTTCCCACTTGCTGGCCATTCTCTGGTTGCTAGACAACTGGTTTGTGCCCTCAATTCGCCATAATCTGCTATGATTCACTGGTGTTTGCTCATCTCCCATCCTTCCTGGATGGCATGTGGTTGTTCTCCAGGTCTGTGGTACTAGTTTCACCAGAATGACTTTCCTCACATCAGAATGTCCAAATCTTGCTTTGTGCATTTCCCACCTAGAAAGAACTGACAAGAATGGGAGCAAGGACAACCCCTCTGTAGGATGATCTTGGTAAATTTCAGTCTTAGAGTAGGCACCTTAAAACCTATTGGGGATGCCCTGTACCTTTAAGAAGAGAAAGACTACTTAAAAAGTAGTTAAAGTAGTCTTAACTACTGAGTTCCCGGGGAAGATTCTCATTCCTCTCTCTGTTTTGCAAATGGCTCTCTCAGCCTGAGACTTGAGTGTTGGGACTAGCCTGGCGCCCCCGCAGTCCTTTCTTCTTTTCTCTCATGGGGTCCAGAGAATTGAGTTTTGGGGTATCTGAGGAGGTTTGAAACCCATAGATTCATCTCAACCTGCTAACCACTCCATGGACAAAGAAAGCACATAGGCCTTCTGCTAAGCTGAGTTTCCCAGTTACCTATGATTCACCAGTTGCCAGCAAGTTGCCAATTTTTGGCAATTTGCCAGGTGCCCATGGTTCGCCAATTGTCTGCGATTTGCCGGTTGCCCGCGGTACACCAGTTGTCAGCGATTCCCCCAATGCTAGCGGATCAATGATGCACTCCAAGTAGCTGCAGTGACTCCCCTGACCCTCTAGGCTTCCTGGATGGTCTTTGGAGGAAGCAGTTCTCCACCACAATTCACTATGGCTTGTAACTTCATGCGTCTCAGATTCTCCGATCTGTGGATTACCACACAGGGTACCTACGTGAAATCATGACAGCTAGCACCAATCCTTGGGCAACTTTGCCCACTCTTGAGTATTTGCTGAAATTCAGCAGTAGAAATTGCTCTCAACATTTATTCTAACTTAGGAAAATTGTTCTGGGGGAGCCTCAAAGACTCACTTATCCTGCTGAGAGCCCACCTGTGACCCCAATTCCTTTCCTTGATAGTTTTTTGATCCTAGCCCACTTTGTGAGTGAAAGGTGTGAACTTGGTATTCTATAAAACTGGATAACTGGAGACTTATTATTGTTCCATTGAATAGATGAGATAGCAATAATGATATAATTCCTAAAAACACTATGAATTATATGAGCACTTTTGTACCAATTATTCTTAGGCACCGCAAAATCGCTGATCCATAGGTTGGGGCGTGGGTCGGCAGACTGACTTATGGGTCCTCCACAGACATGGGGGGAAGCCAGACTGGTCACCCATGCCCCAGCCTGTGGATCAGGGATTTTGCCCAGATTGCTCCTAAATGTCTTGTGTCCACTCAAGCCCGCCAAGATGCAGAATAAAAAAAAGTAGCAACTTTATCCCTTCCCAAAATGAACTTCATAAATTTTATCCTTAGATTTTTTCCGTATAGCCTATCTAGAAGAACCTTGTTTCTTTAGAAAGAGTAAGACAGGCTAGAGATTAAAAGACTAAATCCCACCCTCCTACAAAAAAGAAAAAGAAAAGATCAACTTGCCTTTCTTGGGGAGGGGCTGCCCCCCCACCTGACTCTTCTTGTTTTCCAAATGTCTCCCACTGGGGACAGAGCAACTGGTGGCTGGCCTGATCTCTCTGAAGAATGAAATATGCTGCAACCTTTTCTTTTTGATCTGGGATCTGAGATATTGAATTTTCAGGTCTCAGAGGTTTGGCACCTGGAGTTTCGTCCCAAGACTGTTACCTACTCCTTGGGCTCAAGCACAGGTAAGATGCTGGGTTGGTTTGTGAATCATGGCAATACTCACACCCCAGGCTCTAATCAGGAATTAATTGCTGAGAGTTTGTGGATCTGTAGGAAGTTACTTCATTTGCGGAGCTGGGGTTCACCAGTTGCCCGCGGTATGGGATTGCCTGGGGTTCAGAGTTGCCTGCGGTCTGTGGTTGCCTGTGGTTTGAAGTGGCCCTCGGTTTGAGATTGCCTGTGGTTTGAGGTTGCCCATGGTTCGAGGTTGCCCGCAATTCGAGGTTGCCTGCGGTTTGAGGTTGTCCGTGGTTTGAGGTTGCCCGCGGTTTGGAGTTGCCCACGATTCCTGGTTGCCCATGGTTTGGGGTTGCAAACAATTGTTTGCATGGGTAATTCTGAGGTATTGTAATTTCCTACAGTGGATCTGCCCCTTTGGCTTCCCAGCCTTACTTTGTCTAGATGCTGTTGTTTGTAGCACAGTTCACAGTGATTCACCACAATTCGCCACGGTTTGTAATTTCATGGGTCGCCACAATTTTCAGACCACAGGTTATCTACGGTCCTCAGGCAACTTCCTGCTTGTCGATGTGGGGCCCAGGCTGCTGCCAATTGCTCCAGGCTCATATCCAGCACCTCCCCCATCTACAACTCTACATTTCAAGAGGAATTGAGTTTTGATGCTTTGAGAAAACCCTCCCCCAAGGCTCTGGGCTACCAGTAAATTTGCTAGGAACTCAGCCCAGGAAATCCCTACTTGAGGCTGGTGGTGGGGGGTGGTGCATTTTGAAGTGAGCTGGGCTGCAGCCTCCTCCCAGTCCCTGGCTGATTTCAGTTCTGAGCTATTTGGGAGGAGATAGTGAGTACTAGGGGTCTTGTTGTTGATAGGAGGCCACACTGGGAATCACCCTTCTGTAGGCATAGCACTGGGCTGTCACTCTGTAGCCCTGGCTTCATCCTCATCCTGACCCCAACTCACATGAGCATGCTCACACTCGTTTGCACACACATATACATGCACACACAGCTCCATCCCCATGAGATGGTTCTATTGTTTCCTGGATCCAAAGGGGCAGGGGCTCCAGTCCCGTGTTATTTGAAGGAGGAGGAGGAGGAGTTATTCTTGTTCCTCACTCTGAGCAGTCCTGTGTCTTACTTTTCCAAAAGGGACAGCAATGAGGCTGTCCAGAGACAGAAGAGACTGAGAAGACCCAAGTTCACTGGTGGAAAACCCTTGTTCTGCAGCCCCTGAAGTGCCTGTCCTACTGGGAGAAGATTTTTAGGACAATGGTATCTTTTCCAGGGTACAAGTCATGGCTTGATGTGCTCTTCCCTGCTCCTGATGCATCCCACCTTCTCTGAGGCTGTTCATCATTTCATTAGTGACAGAAAAAAAAGAGAATGGATCCTGTACTATGCTTGCAACCAGGGACCGCGGGCAAAGAAACAAGGAATATAAGTAATTGAGTAGTTAGTCCCAGTAAGCCTTTTCATTTGACCTTTGAGATTCAGGCTTTTACCAGTGAAGCCAGGAGAGATCCTATACTGTAGGACCCCAGCATAGGGGTTGAGGAAGCTCTGGGTTGGGTCCCCCTTATTCTTTCTACATCTCCTCAACCCAGTGACTTCCTTGAGCCAGTGAGAAGAAAGACCTAGGTGGCCAGGGATTGGCAGTCATTTTAGTGCTCACATAGAGCTGGGAAGTTGAGGCCAGTCTCTAGGCCTCTCTGAACCACAGGTGTGACATTTGAAACAGTGTGACATCTGTTGGGTAGGATCTGAGGATAAAAAAAAGAACATGACACAGTATCACAATCTCCCAAATCATTATAAATTTCAAGGAGTCCTGAACTGAGTCTATAGGACTCCTTGAGAGCTCTTCTCTCAGCTAGATGGGTGCTGACCCAGGCTCAGGAGGTTCTGAAGACTCTTTTTGGCTCCCAAGCCCGTTGTCCCGGGAAGGTGGTCTTTTTTCCCAGGGCTGCTCTCAGCTGGAGTTGATCTGTTCCTTTAAGAAGGAGAATTCTCTGGCAGTGGAGTTTTCAGGCCCCCCATCTGGTTGTGCAAGTTTTCAAATGACTCTGTCTGTGGTGGGGGAAGGGTGAGGCTGAAGGTCTGCCCATCCCCCTTCTGTTTGCAGCTCTGAAGACTGAGGAATGGGCTTTAAGGTTTCCGAGTCTTTGAGGAGGCTTGGCGCCTGCACAATCCGCCCCTAGACTGCCCGAAGCCTCTTGAGCACTTTTTGATGACCACCCTTATCCTTTAAGTAAAAGAAAAGGGGATTTGAGGATGCGCGAATGTATGACTGGGCTAGTTGTTGTCTTTGAAAATAGGATTATTCGAATGTTTTAGGTTCCATATCAGCCATTTCAAACCAGCTGTGGGCCTTGGAGAGGCAAGGTTACTTGGCCGGCGTCCCTTAGCTTGTCAATTTGCAGGGGTATGGCACAGCAGGATTGGTGGTTGCTGCCCCCCCAGCCCCCCCCACTGTCCCATGGTCTCATGGTCCCACAGTTGCATGGACCTGTGATTAGTGGTGCAATGGTACCCTGCTGCCCTCGCTGTGGGCCACTGTTCCTGCCATTGTGGCGGTTCCTGAGGATCTGTGGCATTGGACCTCAGGCTGTGGTTCCTGTGGTGGTCAGGAGCTTCATGCCCCTCCTGGTTACTTACTGAAGAATTAGAGCGGAAACTACTACAGGCCTTCCTCTCAAGTTAAGGAAACAGAGGCCCAAAGACCCAGTTCCTCTGGGGAGAGTTAAAGACAACAGTGACTTCTACATTAAAATACAGATACCAGAAAGCAGCCAGGGCATCATGCTGTCCTTTTTCTGGGCTAAGTATGAGGGATTCACGGGCCTTCTAATATCTGTAGGGGGAAGGATAACTTCCAGAATGGAAGGTTGTGTCCAGATGATACCCCAGCTTCCTTTGGGGTTCTTTGTTACCACTATGGCCAAGAACTCATCAGTGTCCCTGTCCTTGCGTTGGGCGAGGGGCCTAGAGGATTGTGAATCCCATCCAACAGGGGCAGCCTCCTACTGCTTCAAATGTCTAGCCAGGCATTTTTCCCAAGGCCATATCTGTGCCTTGATTTCCTTATCTAACTGTAAAGCATGCAAAATAAAGTACATATCTCTTGGGAAAGATTAAATGAGCCACTGGTAGATACAAAAAGCTCTTTGAACCCTGCCTGGCCCATAGGATGTGTACACTAAGTGTTGTGTTTACTTTGCAAACTGACAAAGCCCTACCAGATGCCCTTACTGCTCTATCTATATCTTCTTGGACTGTGCAATCTTTTCTGTAGGAATAGTTGCACAAGAGCAAATGGCTGGGCTGAAGCTCATGCATGTTTAAATATTTGGTCTATGTTGCCAGAGTGCCCTCCCCAGAAGTTGCACCCATGTAGACTGCAGATAAAATAAAGGTTATGAGAGAAGCTGTATGTGGTGGGGGGAATGGACTTTTAACGATATCTTAAAAGATAAACACTAACAAAAGTCCTGCAGGGATAATTTGACAGTCAAATCGAGCTCTTATCCTTTTTGCTTTCTGTAGATGCTTGACAGAGTGACAGTGATCTCTGTCCCATTAGCCGGCACCCTTGGCTGTGGGTTGGGGTGAGAGGCACCAAGTTATCACAAGCGTAAACTTGGCTGATCTGGGGCTTATAGCAAAGACTGCCTGAAAACACAGTCGGTTTTGCTGGGGGCACACAAATCTTGGGGTAGAACTGGGGTGTGGGAATGGGGAGTTTTCCTTTTATTTAAAGAGAACATGAGTTTAAGTGTGAAAATCTTTTCTTATGGGAACACAGCTACACTTCTGTGCTCTACTTAGCATAGACTTCCACTTCAGGGGCTTCTCGGCAGCTCAAAGACCCCTGCCCCAGGAATGTACCTATGGGGATGAGGCCCTCTTGACTTGACTCAGGGGCTCCCACAGCCGACACTTGGGGTCATTCAAATCTCATTTCTGCCTTCCATAGCCTCCAGCATGTGGAAACCTGGTGGTGACTTCTGCCAAGCTGTTCCCCTTTGGCAGGGTGGGAGGCCCATAGACCCTCCTCCTACAAGCAGTACCAAGAGGGAGTTGGAGTGACCCCATCAGTGCCAGTGGGCATCACTCCCTTTGGGTCCTTGCTCTTCTCTCATCTTCCTCTTTCTCAGTCTGGTGGGAAAGAGCAGCTTATATAAGCCCTCTACCCTCAGCCACTTCCTGAGCTCCTCAGTAGGAATCCTCAGCCTGGGTCCACTCAGGGCTCTCCAAATCAGGGCCCTTATCTGGGTTGCGGGAAGCAGCCACAAGTCTGGGGCTAGGTCTGTGCTGGCTGTTCAGGGTGTGTGTGAGGGCCCTGTGTGAAACCCTAAGGCGGGGAGCTGGGACACACACTGAAGCCTTTCAGGGCCAGCTCACACCAGGCAGTCAGACAGTTTTGCTTGGACCTCTGGGGCGACCACGTGGCCATACGTTCAATGCTCTGAAAGGCCTGTGCCCAGAGTCAGCCGGAAAGTGACTTACAGCTGAAAACAGGATTTGAGTGACTTCTGCTCCAGGGAGGCCCCTCAGTATAAACAGTGAGATTTCTGGGAAATGTGCAATAAGGCCAGACTGTCCGGAAAGGCCATGGGCCCAGGCTCCTGATACTCCCATCTAGGCGAGAGGTGCCAGTTTTTTGTGGGCATACCAGCCCCCACTGGATTCTTCTGCGTTAAATGATAGTTTCTTCTTAATTCCTCCTGCTAGGGTGGGGAGTCAGTCTCAGTGCCTGGGCAGAACAGGGCCCCTGAGAGAAGATGCATTCAGAGTAGAGCTGGACACAGTAAGTGTGCACCAAGCCCCTCTGTCCTTTGAGCTCTATGAGAAGGATGCGTGCCCCATCACTTGTCATTCTCTCCCCAGTACCTAAAACAGTGCCAGTCCTTGGGACAAACAAGGACTTTTCTTTTTTTAGATGGTGTTTTACTTTGTCACCCTTGGTAGAGTGCTGTGGCATTTTAGCTCACAGCAATCCCAAACTCTTGGGTTTAAGTGATTCTCTTGTCTCAGCCTCCTAAGTAGCTGGGACTTCAGGTGCCCACCACAATGCTCAGGTATTTTTAGAGACAAGGTCAAGCAATCCGCCCACCTTGGCCTCCCAGAGTGCTAAGAGGACAGGTGTGAGCCACCATGCTTGGCATTTTTTTTTTTTTTTTATTTATCTTTTTTTTTTTTGCAGTTTTTGGCCAGGGCTGAGTTTGAGCCCGCCACCTCCAGCATATGGGGCCGGCACCCTACTCCTTTAAGCCATAGGTGCTGCCCTTTTTTGTTCTTTTTAAACAATATTTTATTTTTAGTTATTATGGGTACATAATAGTTGTATATATTTATGGGGTCTATGTGATGCATTGATATAAGCATACAATGTGTAATGATCAAATTAGGGTAATTGGGGTATCCATGACATCAAATAGTTATCATTTCTTTCTGTTAGGAACATTTTATTCCACTCTTTTAGTTATTTTAAGTTATACAACAAATTATTGTTAACTATAGTCATCCTATTGTGCTACTGAATATTAGATCTTATTCTGGATCTTATTTCTTCAGACTATATTTTTGCACCCATAAACTTTCCCCCTACTGCCCTTCCTAGCCTCTGATAACTCATATTCTCCAGTAAGCGTCTCTTAAATTGAATGAATGAACTGATGAATAAAACAATCTGAAATTTACCTTTCATAGTTGACAGAACTCAGACTAAAGATGCAAAAGCTCAGCTGGTGTATTTTAGGGACAGCCAGTTTTGTGTATGCCTTGCCTAGCCCTCCACCCATGTGCCACCTGTGTGGTGACTGGCTCGAGAAACTCTACCTCCCCAGCCGTGGACAATGGCCCTCAGAGCCCCTCTTCAGTTGGATAATGCAGGAAGCTTAAAAAAAAATAGTCTGTCTTATTTTATATTCACAGCATACTTGTAGCATAAATATTGATTTTTACATTTTTGCAGAAAGGAAGCTAACGTTTGGTGGGGTGGCATGGGAAGGACCCTTTTCAAAAGGCCTGGGTGCTGGAGGCTGCTGTCCTTTCTTGACTTTTTCAGGCCCTCTCCCCTTCACAGTTCACAAAGGCAAAGGCTTCTTTAGGCTGGGAGCTGGTGGGAGCAAGGCAGGCCTTTGAAAGGCTGCTTTTGTTTGCTTTTCTTTATCATCAAATGTGCCAGGGCAGCTCCGGTTTACCTAGAGGCAGGCGTCTTTAAGCTCATCCTTTCCGCAAACACCTAAAGGGTATGTTGAACATTTGAGCCCGAGTCTCTGAGGGCACAGAGTTTGCGCAGCACAAACCCGGCAACTTGGTAGACGGGAAGTGGGGTGGGGGGGTAGACTGACTCAGTCTCTAGGTGCAGCACAGAGACCCGAGGTGACCTGAAGTGTTGTACGTTGACTCTCTGTGACTCTCGGTCATGCCCAGGGACCTGGAGTGGAGAAGTCACCCTAAATGAGAGGGGATGAAGCTTTGGGTGGGCTGAGGCTGCAAGATGAGTCTGATGATGGCTTTAGAAAGTGTGTGCATCAGTGTCTTGGGTACCCCTGGACTCTTCACACCTCCCCTGCCCCAGGAAGGACCAACTGTGGAGGATGTCTGCCAAGCCTGGGGCTATAGTCCAACCAGGAGGCCCTGTGAAAGATTCTGTACCCTACATTCTTTTTTTTTTTTTCCTGAGACAAAGCCTCAAGCTGTCACCCTGGATCGAGTGCCTATGGCATCACAGCTCACAGCAACCTCCAATTCCTGGGCTCTAGCGAGTCTCCTGCCTCTGCCTCCCAAGTAGCTGGGACTACAGGCGCCCGCCACAACGCCTGGCCATTTTTTTTTTTTTTTTTGGTTGCAGCCATCATTGTTGTTTGGTGGGCCTGGGCTGGATTTGAACCCGCCAGCTCAAGTGTACGTGGCTGGTGCCTTAGCCCATTGAGCCACAGGTGCCGAGCCTGTACCCTACATTCTTGAGGAAAATAGCCCTAGGAGCAGCAAGGGCTATTGGCAAGAGGCAGGGGTATACTATTTTGGTTATTGAGCATCTACTGGGTACCAAGGCATTGCTCTAAGGGCTCCCATGCTTTGCCTCATTTAACTTTTTCAAGGATCCTGGTGGACAGGTACTATTATTATCATCCCTGTTTTACAGATGAGGAGATGGCTGCAGAGAGGTAAAAGGAATCCACTCAAAGACAAGCTTCTAGTAAGGGGTGGTATCAGAATTCAAATCAGTTCAGCCAACTTCACAGCCTGGGTTTTCACCTACCTGCCTCACTGCCTCCTAGCCAAATGTTTAAGGACCATGCTAGATTGCAAAGAGCTCATATCTTACCCGGTACAGAACTGTGGGGAAGAGGGGTAAGAGGCAGATGAAGTGTCCTGGGAATATTTTCATGTGTCTAGAAGATCTGTTTTCCCACTAAGCTTGCAGACTACATCTCAGGCCTCAGATGATGGGACAGGAGGTCCAAAGTAGGAAGAGCACACATACATCCCCTGTAGGCTAAGGAGAAGGAGGGCATTGGGCTGGGTAGCCGCCTTAGGGTGGTAAGGTTGGGCCATGGAGAGCCCATGGGGCTCAGCCCAGAAGGCCATGAGTGGGGAGGCCTGTTTCTCTTTTCTCTCTGATGTGGAGACTGGCAGAGCCCATGCCCCAAAGTTCAGGGTGGAGCTGCCATTTTGCGAGGCATTTCAGAGAGGGTTCAAGGCACTCCCACCAACAGGAAGACGTCAGGGTACAGCAATAGGACACACACAACAGAGATCTTTGCTCATTGCTTATTGGCCCAGGTGTTACATTGGATTAACTTTTCTTTTTTTTTTTTTTTTTATTGTTGGGGATTCGTTGAGGGTTGGATTAACTTTTTTACAATTACAAAATAAAATTATTCTTGGAAAATAAACACAAACTACATCAAAAACTAGGTCTCTTCACCACCCTCCATGGCACACAGCTGGGGATATGTAGTGAATATAGCACACATTTTTCTCCCCTTTTACTCTCCTCAACTGAGGGAGGTAATTTATCCCCATTATACAGATCATGGAAATGAGGTTCAGAGAGGTTAAACAACTGACCCCAGGCCACATAGGTAGACGCCGACCAGCACTTAATGTCTGGCTTGCTCTTGGACGTTAAGAGTCTGATCTCAGGGCTGGAACCCTTAACTACCAAGAAAGATTGCTATGTCACCCCACCAGCCTGGAAGGAGAGCCAGGACCCAGCCTTTGCAACATTGTGTCTGCTGGGTTGTCCTCCCTGAGAAGAAGGTGCACAATGCATAGCTGGTTGCCAACTCTGGACAGTTTGGGCTACCACCTGGAGTGGCACCAACCGTGCCTCGAAGGTCCTGCCCTCTGTTGGTTTCTCATCCCCTTTATGTAGGACTCTGCCCACTTTTACCCAAGTCCTCATGCCCTCATTCTCTTATTCCCTCTCATATGTGTGAACTTCTGAGCAGTTCTCTGAAACAGGCATCAGGTGACTGCGTGTCCTTCTACTTTTTTTGTGGAAGTGAAGTGAGCCTGGTATGTTTACCAGTTCCCTCCTCTGGCCATGGACTATGACCTGGACATCGGCAAACTTCAGGTCAGTGAGGGAGGAACAGACGCTTGCTGGACCCCCTCCCCACAGCCCTTCTGTCCACACAGCTCTGATTATACAGTGTTTCCTAGGCATCCTTAACTCCCTACTAGGGGGTGTGTGGCTTCTGGGTTGGCTTTGAGGCACAGACATCCTCAGGCTTGGCTCTGAGAGGCTAACTGTAGGCTCTGGGATGGTCCAGTTCCTAAATGTTTACCCAGAATTGGCCTCCTCTTTGACGTTAAAATGTTTCTAGTCCTTGTCAAAATCTGGTACAAATGTCTTCTCCCGGGTGGGGTGGCAGTTTTTCAACTGTCAGCAATCTTTTAGTTAAAAAAAAAAAACAACCAAAAAAACCCCCGCAAACTTTCCAGTCTTGTTCTACCTGGAATACATTTTCTCTTCTGGGGCTCCTCCCCAGGCCTCTGCACTCTCTGTCAACACAGTGAAAGCCATCCCCTCCCTAGCCGCAGGCACTTGAATGAAGCAGTTCTTTGCTCCACCGAAGGAAATATTTCCATGGAGTAGGGCCAAGAAAACCCCTTGCTTGAATCCGGGGCTGGCCCTCACCCAAAGCCTGGGGGGTCTGATGGGGGTGGGGTGAAGCCACGTGGCAACCTTTTCCTAGTGTCAGGATGTGACTTCTAAAACCCAACCCCTGGCAGTGGGCTGCTTCCCCAAGACCTCATTTTAGCCTACCTTGTCCTCTAGTAAATGAATTTCTGTAGATCCCTCCTAGAGGAATACAACTATTGAAGTTCACTTTTTTTGCTCTGATCAACTTGGGATTTTTTTCACCACTGTGGCAGGTTCAAGAGAGCCCTTCCAAAAGCCAGTCATGGCTGCGTGGCTGCCCCTGGCACCCCTGTGCTTCTCAACACCAGCGACCCATGCATGAATGCCTCTATCTAGGAACTATGCCCTATGCTGTGCAGAAGATGAATCCAGAGTCTCTTAATTTTTTTTTTTTGCAGTTTTTTTTTGTCTGAGGCTGGGTTTGAACCCAGCACCTCCAGCATATGGGGCTGGCGCCCTACCCCTTTGAGCCACAGGTGCCTCCCCAGAGTCTCTTAATTTTTATTTACTTACTAGAAGAAGATTTTACAACTGAGGTCTCTAAGAAAGAGGATAAAATGGTCAATCTTCTTGGACTGCAGCATTAGATTCTTTTTTTTTTTTCTTTTAGAGATGGTTTCTTGCTATGTCGCCTACTTGGCCTTGAACTTCTGGTTTCAAGCCGTCCTCCTGTCTCAGCCTCCTGAGTAGTTGGGACTACAGATGTGCCACCACACTTATCTTGGGACTGCTGCCTTTTAAAAAAAAAGTGTACATTATGAAAGTAATACATGCCAATAGAGAAATTTGTAAAAGTAGAAAGAAAAATCACCCAGAATCTCTGTACCTAGAAAAACTAATAATAACATTTTGGGTTATTACCTTCCAACTCTTTTTCATTGGCCCTGGTTATGAAAAGTAGCCCTAAAGAGCAATGTCCACCTTTTCACCCACATACCACATACTCCCCCTTTGTAGGGTCAGATGAGAAGGACAACAGCTTATTGCTGACCATTTACTGTTGGGTTGCAACTGGCCAGTGGTGACAAACAGCTGGGACTACAGGCACCTTTCACAACACCTGTCTCGTTTTTCTATTTTTAGTAGAGATGGGGTCTTATTCTTGCTCAGGCTGGTCTCAAACCCCTGAGCTCAAGCAATCCACCCATCTCAGCTTCCCATAGTGCTAGGATTACAGGTGTGAGCCAACGCACTGGGTCCATTTCCTCTAAATCCTTGACTACTTGGTGTCCAGTCTCACAACATATGAATGACAAAGATGTTATACATGACCAATGACAGGCTTCCCTTTGTCCCACCAAAAACAAACAAACAAAAACCAGTCTCATGGAAGACCCTCCATGTCCTCTGCTGCTTCTCTGACTTTGGCTGAAGTCTATAGTGAAATGGAAGGTGGGGCGTTCACAGACATGCAATTTTAGGAGATTTGAATTGCCAGAGGCTGGGGCTGGAATTACAGTTTAGGACTGTAAGATCATGTGGGGAGTAATAGTCTTGCAAAGAGTGCACAGGAGGGTCCAAAGAGATCTCTGGTGAGCACTAACATCTTAGGGGAACCTGGGAAACTGGGGAGACCTACTTTGAGTGTAGCCCCTCTGGGTATGCTGTTCTTTAAAAGCCTTCAGTTTGGTTTATTAGAAGAGCGTATGTTTACCCATGCCTGGGAGATGGTATAGGAAGACCTTGTCTTCATTTCCTGGCTGAATCTTAGGACGTTTGTACTCTCGCCCACAAGTATGTACATGTGGATAGGAGACTGCTCACACGGCTTTTGAGGGTTCCCAAGTATGAATTAAAAAAAAGGAGAAAAATGTGTGCTTTGAATTACATCTATGTGGAAAAAAAAAAAAAAAAAAAAAGAGCCAGCTAAGCCATGCGCCTGGGACACTGGCCTCCCTCCAGGACTTTGGGAGAGTTGGGTTTCAGCATGTACAGGGAGAAAGGGCTCCATTTCTCAAACCTGGATTTCCTTGTCTGTTTTCCCCTATAGATATGAATCTGAGCCCCCAAATGTCCTTTTTGATCAAGGAAAGCATGTACAGCATTACTCAGATTGAAAAAACAGTTTAGATCCAAATATTACCATAGGTTTGGCTCCTTCAAGAATTTCTTCCATTGCTTTGGACCAATAAATATTTGAAAAGTTAGGTTCTGAGCTCCAGAAAAGCCAACAAAAACATTTAAGCATATGGATTTTTTTTTTTTATTGTGGTTAAGCCACACTCAGTGGAGATTAGTTAATGGCAGTCTTTTCTTTCTCCCTTTGCCTTTTCCCCCCTTTTTCATTCTTTCTCTTTCTTTTAAGAAGCCAGAAGGATAAACATGTTGCCATGGAGTTCTGTTTAAAATAAAATACAATGGAAAGAAAAGCAGCATGATGAAGTAACCACATGGACTGCAGGATACACCTGATACTAATTACTGTCATGCAGAATGTTCTGGAAGACATTTGACTCGCCTGATGTATACATTCAAATCAAGCAAAGCAGGACTGGAAGGCTCCTTGGGGACCATCTTGTCCAACTCTTTCCTTTTTCCAGATGAGGAAATAGGGGCCCAGAGAGGGGAAGGGCCTGGACCTCAGCCTTCCAGCTAGGAGGGAGCAGCGCCGAGATTCAAACCCGTGGTGCTTTTGCGGGAAACATAATTTCCAGGGTCTTTTACCCTGGCCTGTCAGTAAGACCCTGAAATAGATGAATGAAGTTAACTGTAAATCTCAAAGGAGCCAGATTAAGAGCCAGAAAAAGGCAGAGAGGCTGACCTTGCACTGGGAGGCCCAACTTTCCTCACAGTTCCAGGACTTGAGGACAGAGACTAGACATAGGGTGTCTGTGGTCTCCAGGAGTACTCCAACCAAGGCTTGGGGCTCCTACCAGAGCATCAGCTCATGTCTTTGGGGGGTTGCAGTAGGAGGGAGGAACTGTCTCTATGGAGTCTCCACGGCCTCAGAGTGCGTGGCTCCGAATGCTCTCTGGCGGCCGCCTCAGTTCCCTCCCATGGTGGGTAAAGGAGAGCCCCACGACAATGCTCACCCCTAGCCTCTGCCCCTGGGAGGCTAGCAACCGGGCCTGCTGGTGTCTGATTGGCCGCGGGGGCTTGACGACAGGGGCTTCTGGCTGCTGATTGGCCCCAGCCAGCTCTGGCTGTTTCCTAGCTATTAATACCGTGGCTAATAAACGTTCTCCTGTTGACGTGGGTGCTTGGAGCCATGATTTTTTGAAGCGTTCTTGACGTCTGTGGCTGGTGCAGGCCTTTCTGCCTTGCTAGTCCTGCTTCGGGGGCTCTAGTCTCTGGGGCTCCTTGCTTGCTCCACCGGCTGGAAATGGGGTTTTCTTTCTCCCTCACATTATTCGACACATTAAGATAGTTCCCCACAAATTTCCAAATTCCCAAATCTTCATTTCCTCAAGAGTGCCCGCGTTCATTTAGAAATGATCCCTCCATACCCCCGCCCAAGGCTCCGTATCTCTGAGATCGGATGGTCAGTTTTTACCTCCCTTGTCAGTAGCTGGTGGGCTGAGAAATAGCCCTTCTTTTCAGCTCCGGAATCTCCGGTCTGTTTTAGTCGCCTCAGGAGATCTCACGGGCTTGGGGGTAGGGGATCATTGTGAAGCTGTTTGAGGCCCCCAGAGGTGCAGGGAGCTGTTCTAACTTTAAACCCTCTGTAGGGCCTCTTCTGCTTTACTTTTGGGGGCTCATCAACTTATGCTCACCCCCTGTCACGGGGCACTCCATTTCTTGTCCTGTCGGCTGCCACCCACCTCACCCTAAGATAGATCCTTAGTCCCTTTCAACAGGATTTTGACCTCTGAGAGAGGACATTTGATTGACGGCTCTGCCCGCTTGGCCACTCAGTGCGGGACAGAGCTGCTGAAGGCGCCACCTGTTAAGGATTAACTCTCGTGTGCCAACTCCGGGAGCATGAGGCCGTGTGGCTCTGCTCTGCCGAAACATGTGTTGCTGCCTGTTTCCCGGGTTGGAGTGTGTGAGGAGTTCTTTCAAAGTGCTTGTGCGGAAAAGTCACCCCAATTTGGGGGGGGTACCCCAGGCATCTCCACTTGGGATCTAGTCTTCCCTAGAAAAGTACTTTTCTTACAGCGACGTGGCGTATGTCTAGATTCTTGTTAAGAACCCTGGTTACGGGGGTACCCCCTTGTTAAGGTGGAGGAAATGGACCCGGTGCAAGAGAAAGAGCCGTTAAAGGGCTCTGGGTACCCAGGTTGTAAGCGGCAGAGCCTGCGACTCAAAACCAGGTTTCTCTGACACCAAGATGCTGTGTTCTGTCACGCCTGTCAAAGATAAGACCAGAAATGAACCAGAGGGCTAGAGGGGGTTGAGAGCCGCCCGCTGACAATTGGGAACCAGTTATCTTGCCCAGGGCGACTTATTTTCCTGAACAATAAGAGAAAGCATCATTTTCTTTACCTAAAGCCCGCATCCTCTGATAGATGTTCTGAAGTCGTCAGGTGTGTGATCGCTGCCCCCGCCACCCTCGCCGCCCCACTTTTGCCCTCCGTCAGCCTAAGGACAACCATCCCTTGGGGTGATTTCTCAACAAATTGTGCACACAAATCGCCCTGCCTTGGTAGCAAGGCTCATAGAGGGTGTTGGTCATGGCGGCCAGGGGCACTGCGGCAGAATTTTTTCCTCTCTTCTTTGCTGCAATCTGGGTGCGGCTAGAGCAATTTGTCATAGAATCTGGGGGGCTCATTTTTCCGGCCAATCACTTTTGGAGAAATGAGCGCATTGCAGCAGAATGCGCTGACGTCAGAGACCACCCCTTCTGCGCTTCCACATAAACCCCACCCAGCCAGCCCCTAGCGCAGACAGCAGAGAGAGACGAAGGAGCTCGCCTTGGCTCGCTGGCCAGGTCCAGAGCTCCTCAGGAGAGCTGAGGCGCCCACGCGAGAATCCCGCACCTGGTGAGTGGGTGGCCATCCTTGCCTCAAAGGATGGCAAAAGGAAGACAACATCCCCTTCTGGGTTCGGCGCTGTCCTCCTGGACATGCCGAAATACAGATGCCGAGGACCTTCTCCCGAAGGCGGCCACTTCGCCTGGTCCCCCAGCATCGTCAACGACATTCTGTCAGGAAGGGAAATCATTAAGCACATTTTCTTTTTGGGGGGATATCAGGGGTCCTTTCTTGTCCAGTCCTAGAGGGTAGGCTGGATGGTAGGGCCTCAAATTAAGAGGACTAGGAGGACTAGGAGGATCTATCCAACCTATGTCGGATTCTGGTGTGTCGCAGTCATAGGGGTAGCATTTCTGTGTTCGAAGCTGTCTTCAGAGTCGCAATAATAGTGGGAGATATGGCGGAGGTGTATTCTGTGAGTCCCAGGAATTAGTGGGGCGAAGGCACCTGAAGACAAGGGTCTCCCGGGAACATTTTTCCCCTAGGTTTTGGCCAGGTGTTCGGTGGGTGGGATGAGTGAAGGTCCCTATTTGGGAGGGGTTCCGAGTCCTAAAACACGGGTTTGGTGCAGAGCGGATTCCGGTCAAAATTTAGAATTAAATTTCTAACGGACATAACCTGGTCTCCCCTGGGCGACCACTCTCACCAAGGAGAGAGATGGCGGCCAAGTGCAAACCTGCTGGGAGCCCCGGGATCCGTTCCTACAAGGGGGGTGGGGGCTGAACGAAGGGGAAAGGAACTGGGGGCCGGGCAGAAGAGATGCAGGGGGCGGGTTGGGGTGGAGAAAAGACCTTGTCTTTGGGTCTCTGGGAGGAGGGAGGTGAGAAATGAAGAAAAGGGGGTTTGTTGGGGGGTCCCGGTGTTGGGAGCTGAGAATTGGGGGTCGGGGGTCTTTTCACTGTTGAGTGGTGGTCGCTGGAAGATTCTTACATGTTAATTTTAGGCAAAGTCGCCTTTGGCTATTTCCTTTGTCCCTATCAAGTCCCCCCCACCCCAGCTGCCCCCTCCCCACCCTAGGCTGTCGGGCTGGGAGGGTGGGGGGGGCGCGCAAGCAGGCTGCTACGTGGCAGGTTTCTGGAAGGTTTTCTTGTTGGCCGCAAGAGGGCGCTGGTGGCACTGCGGAATTTTGGGGGGCGGGGTGGGGAGGGGAGGTGGCCTTTGTTCTCCTGCTGGAGGGGGTCGGACGCGGGAGTTACTGGATGATTTTGGATTCATTTACTTAAGAGGAAGTGTTTTAAGATTCCCAGGTTTGTTGGGGAGCTGCCGTAGGATTCACCCTGGGCAGAGATGTTGTGGTCCGCACTGGCCCTGTGACTTAAGGTGTCATGGGAGAGCGAGGACGCGTATTAGTTTATGTTCAGTGGTCTTTGGTTTCGGGGGTCTTAAGAAGGTGTTGCTTATTGGAGCAGAATGAAGAAGCTGCGGTCCCGCATGTGGGGTCAGAAATTGTTGCTGTGGTATTGGAGGCAAGATTTTGAGGGGCAGCATATCAATGCCTGGGGGTGAAGGAGGGTCGGGATGATGTGACTTGATATTGTTTTCTGGTTATAGCATATCTTATGTCGTGTGTTCTGAAACAACAAAAATGAGTGAAAATGGTGTGTTGACAACTGGGTCTTTACAATTTTAGTTAATTTGTCTAATTGGATTTATTGAAAGTGGGAGCCAAGATTTCTCTGTTTTTACTTATCAGAAGTGGAATGGTGCTCTAGGAAGACCCTTATGGCCAGGATCTAAATGATAGCTTCACATTGCTCTGGTGCGGGTGACCCTTGTGGTTGGGGGGTACAGGAGGACCCCTGGATGCTCGTGGGAGGGTGCTGTCTGATGTCCGCAGGTGGGCTTTGGCGGGTGGTGGCTGGCGAGGTGTTTAGGAGGACATAGCGGCCCTCAAGAGACTGGGTGAGATGTGCCTCCCTCCAAGCCTGAGACTTGTTGGGCGCCCACTGCCCATCCTACAACAGCATCGCACTTGGCAGCTGCGTACTTTGGCGCGGGTGGGGGAGCCGCAGGTGGCTGAGCTCTTGGGTTCTAGATGCCGGCCGTGCGCCCCCTAGCGGTCTGTGCTTGCAAATGATTCACAGCCCGCTAAGGGGGGGGGGGGGGATCTGAGTGGCGCATGCGGGGCTCTGAATGGCGCATGCAGGGCTCTAAATGGCGCATGCGCACACAGCTAACACTTGTGACCTGTCAATCAACTCATCTTTACCCCCTCCCACTCCTCTCCTTCCCCTCCCATTTCTTCTCTCTCTCCTCTCCCTCCCATTTCTCCTCTTCCCGCCTCTCCCTCCCCTTCATATTCCTCATCCTTTTTCCTCCTTCCCCGCCTCTCTCACTGCTCTCTCCTCTTTTCTCTTTACTCCCCCTCCTCCCTCCACACCTTTCCCTCTTCCTTTCTAACCCGTACCTCCCTCCCCTTTCCTCCCCTTTGCCACTCCTCCCTCTCTTTCCCTCCTACTGCCTCCTCCCACTCTTCTGCTCTTCCTTTGCTGGCCATTAGAGGTCATCAAGCTAGTTTCTGATTTGATCCCTTCCCATGCCATAGGGTCTCTCTTCAGGAATGAAGTCATCCGTGCACCTTCTTGTGTTCGAAGACCAACCCCCCCCAACGCCAAGCTGCTGCCAAGGTGCCTGCTGCTCGTTTACACCTTACAGTACTTCCACCCCTCCTTGTGGCATTACAGGTACAATGTGGTGGGTGGATTCCCAACCCTGCCACTGGCCTTGCACCACCCCCAGGCCCATTAGCAATTAAAAGACAATTTAAAATTTTAACTAATTCATTTTAATTGTTATTAATTAGCTTAAATTGTAATTAATACTTGCTTACTTGGGCTTTTAAGCGGGCCCTCTAACCTTTGATCAATTGCAGAGGGCACTAGACGCACGGATTCCTGGATCCCATGAGGAATACAAAGCAGCCATCAGCAGATCCCCAGGACCAGGACAGCAAAGGATAAAGGGGACCAGAACTGACCTGCAGCTGTCCCACTCAGCTAAAGACATAAAACCAATGCCCTAGTGAGGGGGCATTGGTCGTTAACACCTGACCTTTGCTATGCTTATGCCTTGATTCTCTACTTTCCTGTATATCTCTGCCTGTGTTAACCTGTTAGCTAGCTAACTGGAGTGTTTCCCTCCCCAAGGGGATGTCAGTCTTTCTTGACTGACTCTGTTGCCTTTATGATGTCCTAAATGGAAAGCTCTGTTTGAGAACTTCTCAGGAGGGGGACCTAGGCCAAGGGCTTGACATGCATCTCACTGGCAATTCCAAGGCCCTGGGTGGGCTTCTGGAATGAGCATGTTACTAAACCACCAAAGGCATGACCAACCTCTTTTGAGGTCTCCCTGTCCTTTTCTGGGGAATGGGGATCATAGAAGCAACCTCCTAGGGTTGTTGTGAGAATTAAATGAGATCAAGCAGCCTCAGGCAGGGTTTATCAGGAAATGTTTGTTGAAAGATTAGCAGGTCACCACCATTCCCACCCCCTCTCACTTGTCTTATTTATTTTCCAACAGTATTCCAGACAGCCCTTGTCCCTGGGGCTCAGCTTGCACCATGGCTATCGGGCTGACCTGAGTAAGAATACAAATAATGCATGTGGCCATTTCCAGAGCACTTTCTTTGTGATTCGAATATGTTATTACTATGTAATATGTGTATGTAAGTGAGGCAGCCTCATTTCCAGATGAGGATGAATTTGGTACTGATTTTCATTTTGTAATTTTACAAGGTGAGTGGGAAAGAGGGCCTGTGAGATGTGAGTGCCCTTTCCCATAGGATGGGACTTATTTACCTTTATAGTAAGGAAACTGATGTTGGAGGGATCCGAGTGTTTTGTCATATTGCTGGCAAAAGGGGCCAAGGTTGGATCTTGGGTGTCATTGTGTCTGCCCCTAGCCTCCTGCTGCCCCATGGCCCAGAGTTATATTAAGAGCCCTTTTATTTCAAATCCAACATTTGACAATGGGACAGTCTGTTTGAAATCTCAGCTGCCCAGGGTGGTCTTAGGGATCTGGGTGGCCCCAATGCTGGTACCATGTGCTGGCTTCACCTCTTAAGAACAGTGTGACCTTAAACAAGTCGCTTAACTTCTCCAAGTTTCAGTTCCTTTCATGGTTTAAATGGGGATTAAAAAAAACACCCCCATTTATCTACCCCACAGGGTGCTTTTGAAGACCAAATGATGTAACTACTATGAAAGTGCTTTGTAAATTGCTGTCTAAATTGCAAGATACTTAAACACCCGAGGTTGCCCCTCATTGTTCACACACATCCATCCCTATTCTCCCTCAGTAATGACAGTTAGCACCCAGTGGGTGCTGTGTGTGTGCCCACTCAATAAATAAATAGCAGAAGAAATAAAAACCAATTAATTCAACAAACATTTTCTGGAGCATTGACAATATGCCCAGTGCACCAGGCTAGGTATGTGATACAAAGATAATGAAAACAGTCTCTTGGAAGCTAATTGGGGTCCTCATTTGACCAGCACTTTCTTTCGTCCCCTTTTAAGCCAACCAGTTTTGTCCAGACAAGACAAAACATCTCAGGCCTCTTTAGAGAAGCCCAGCTTGGTGTAGACAATAGCTGCCGGGCATCTGAAAAGGGCTGATTGGATTATGTGGCAAATGGAGGTGCAAGGATGACTTGGAAGGTGACAAATGAAGTGGGCGGAGACCTGCTTTGAGTTAATCCAGGCTATTAGGAGGAGACCTTTTGTCTTCCAGAGACTGTCAGGAGCTTTTACCACTGGTTTTTATATCCTTAATGTTGAGGACGAATAATTTATGGTCAGTGAAAATTCAGGCCCCAGTGAGATTCCTGTTACCAGTGAGTAATGGTAATGAATGTTTATGTCATCCAGTGCAGTTTGCAGAGTATTTTTTTTGCAATCACCCATTCATTTGATCCTCACAACTCCCTGTCCTGATGCAGGATCAGCCTCCACCTTACAGGGAAGCAGAGGTTGTCCAGCGGCTATGCGGGTCAGGTGGGCCCACAGTCCCATTGTACCTCATTGCATCTTAAGTTTTAGAAGTGTGCCCAACTCAGTCCCAGGCCTCCTCTACCAGGACTTCCTCTGCGTTTCTGACTCTGCTGTCTCCGCAGCCTAGACCTCACCAGTTTCCTGCTGCTATCCTTTCTAGCTCCCACAGTCTCTGTCTTTCCTTTCACAGCCCAGCTTCTTGAATCGCCTCTCTACACTTGCTGTCTTCCCTCCTCACCTCCAATTTCCTCTTCAACCCACTGCTTCCTGACTCGCTCTACTCCGTGGAAGGGCTCTCACTAAGGTAAAGACTTTTCTGTAGCTTAACCCTTGACATGTTTCCGGCTCATGAACACACAGACATGTTGCTTTTCCTTCTCCCTCTTATGGCTTTGTGGCTCCAGTTCACTTCTGTTTACATTCACCCCCCACTTGGTGTCACAGAGACAACCTGCATCCCCCAGGAACTCCCATATCCAGGTCTTTCAACCTCTGGAACCTGCCTCTTGCTATCTTGCTGTGTTGCCTTAAGTGCTCAGAAGTCGGTTGACCTGGGTCAGAGTCCTGGTTAAAGTACCTAATGCTGAGACTTTGGGGTGAGTAGGTAGGTCAGTTTTTCTAAGCCACACTTACCTTAGTTGCAGAATAGGGTTGGTTAATCCTTACAGCAAGTCAAGTGAGATCTCCCACAGGTAAGTACCAGACGCTATTTGAAAGACTTGAAATAAAGTCAATAAAGTATTCATGAGAAAATACAACTGGTGTCACCACTAGATTTTCTCCCTTGTAAAATTCCCATGGGGTGGACCAAAGAGAAAAGAAAGTGGAGAGGCATGTAGAAGAGAAAGGAGAAAAAAATAACTTAAAGGATTAAAGGCAAAAAACAAATGTAGGAAAGGGGATTTAGAGAATCTTAAAATATATCAAAACACATCTAGCAAAAGGATTCCTCTTATGTTAGGCTGGGCTAAAAAGAAGTAAAAAAGAAGAAAGTTTTAAATTGATTATTCCAATGACAAATCCCAGGAAGCTTTCAAATCAAATTGCCCCATTTTGGGTTTTTAACTTCTTCTATCAAGTTTAACCTCTTTACTTCTTGCATTCTAGTAAACTCTGCCCCTGCCCTGCCGCCTCCTTTGCTGGTGATTAAATCCTGTAGGTACACGAAGTATTTCAGTGAATGAATGGCCAACAGAAAAGAGCCCTTTCCTCCCCCCAACTGTGTTTTTCAGTTTTATTTCACGTTCCGCCCTTTTCCCTTAATGAACACAGGGCTAATCTTGGGCCTTGTCGAAGGAAGAGGCTGCAGACGTTAATGAGGGAGCTGCTGGATTCCAATATTCTTCTCATAAGAAGCTGCCTTTGTCTGAGAAGGAAAAACACACTGATTATCATAATGAGGTGAACCGGCCACTGCAGGGCAGGGGCTACATGGGCGCTTAAGCCACACTTCTAATTTTGGTGCCAGAGCTGACATTCTTTTGCTCCTCATTTAAGTCTCTGCCTCTGTCTTAGCTCAGAGTCCGTCGAGGGGGGTGGAAGTTGAAGGCAGTTTTGGGACACAGGGCTGCAGCTACGGTTGCATTGTAGAAAGTTTCTTTGTTTGACTCGCCATACAGATGCAACTGGCCAGAGTATTCATTGGCTCTTTCCAAGAGCTGAAGGTCAAGGGTTCTGCTAGTGATCACTCTCATCTGCCTTGTTTCAGGGCCCACAGAGAACATCCTAAACTTACTCAAGATGAATAGGTTGTAGGTGGAGAAACATGGCATGGTTGCAAAGTGAATGAATACCTGAGGAGTGCCCCACCCAGATTATGAAGTAGGTAGATCTTAGCACCCCAAAGGTCCCCCGTGAAAGAGTATGGTTTGGGGTTCAGAAGTAGCCATAGTAATGAGATTGGAGCTCAGGGGGCAGTAATTTGTCGGGATCAATCAGCCGAGGGGGAGATTAAAACAAGCATCAGGACTTGCACTTAGTCTTTCCCCGCCTTAATATGTGCTTCACTCCTGTCCTACACCTTGCCTAAATTCTGATACTTTTGTTTTTTTTCCTGATTCTTGAACTCCCTGAGCCCAGTAAGACCTTTAGAGCAGGTGTGTCCTGAATCTGCAACTTGCCCTTATTTGTTCCAAGCTCTGGACATCTGTTACCCCAAGGCAGATCAATCAAGATTAGATCACTCCAATTAAACTTTAGGCTCTAGCCAGACTTTAGCCAAATGGAAAAAAACAAGGGGAGAAGGGAGGTATTTGGAACAAGAAAATGTTATTAGTTAAAACCTTAAGGGGCCTCCCTCCCTGATGAATCTGTTGGCTAAAGGTTCTCTGGCATCACTGATCAGAATTGGATGTTCTTTCCAAGTTAACAAAACCAACTTTACTCCAGCACCCCAATAAAGAGTGTCAAAGGATGTCCAACTGGGGCAAAGGCCTGAAGTGACCCCGAACCCCTTTTGTGGTGGTAAGAAAATGCCAAGGACTGAGATTTGGGGACTATGGCTGGAGCAAGGGTGCAGACCTCTGAAACTGGACATCACTGGAGAACCTACCCTTCTCTAGGCAGTTATAGGAAAATAGGAAAATGGAGTAGTTGATGTTTCCAAGTGAGAGAAATCAGCCTCAAGACCCTCTTCATCCTAAAATACATATCAATAATTAACATACAGGTCCAAATGACCCTATTAATGTCCTAATAGCCCCCTGGACATTTGAGAATGTGGGGAGGGTGTGGATGGCTATAATCAGCCAGGATCTTCCTGGATTTTCAGGGTTTTGTGCTTGAGGCTCCTAGAAACCCAACATTCTTATATGGTGAAACTGCTAGAAGTTGACCTCCTCCAATTCCACACCTACGTGGGTGTCTCAAACTTTTCTAAGGCCACCAGCAGATGGGTTATTGAGTGTAGGAATGAGGAGTATAGCTTATAGTCCCTGTGCATAGGACCCTGCCCCTACCTCTTTTTCCAGTTCAGGGTCTTGACTGCTTCCTTTGTTTGCCTACTGACCCTCAGAGCCCAGTGGTCTCTTAAATATGCATCAATAGCTTTTGGAGGTGTAGGAGAGTAGGGTAAATACAGTGGAAACTAGATGGGAGAGGATTGTGGCCAGGAAACATACCCACTGCTTGATTCTTCCAGGAGTTACTGTTCCTTCTGCACTTGCTGCTCTCTCCCTCCACCTCCTCTGTTCTCTTCCTCTCCATCTCTTTTTCATCTCCCTTCTCTCTAGTTCCCAATTAGGCCCTTTTGGGGTGCCATAGGCCAGCCCTGCCCCTCCTCTGAGTGTCCCAGTGCCAGCCTGGCACAAAGTGGGGCTCTGTAAGAGTATGTGGGATGTAAGTTTGGACAGGTGAGTGAACTGCAAGGACTCGACTGCTATTCCCAAGCAGCTAGGTGGGCAGTCGGGAGCTCTAGGTTAAGGGGTGGGGGGAAGTGGGTAGCTTCTCACCCAGCCCCATTTGGATGTGGGCCTTGCTGGTTGCGTCCCTGCGTTCACCTGCGCGTCTATTCTGTCATCCAACAGTTGATCCTTACTGAGCATTCCCACGGCTCTGGCTCCAGCCTGGGCACCTGCCACTCTAGCCTGTCCCTTGATAGCCTCTGCTTTCCCAGGAGGGTGGGCTGGGGGGTTGCTTAAGCCAGGGGCAGCCTCATGTCTGTGTAGGTGCCAGAACAGGGGACTCCTGATCTGTAGAGGGCAGGCTAGAGGGTGTGAAGGGCAGTCCTTCAGGCTCTGCTCCTAGTCAGAGCCAGCCCTCCTCCCCTAGGTGCTCCCCACCCCATTCCCCTAGCTGCACTGTCCTGGTTCCCTTGCCCTGAAGCTATCAGGACTGAGGTGGGTCCAGGGGAAATAGCAGTTGTATGTATCCACAGGCTTTGGTCACACAGGTCTCCCTCTTGAGGTGGGGTCTATGACTTGGACCTTTTCTTCCTGTAATTCCTTCCTCCCCCTGGGGCTAAATTCAACTCCTTTGGTTGCTGGCTGGGGCCTGTGTTCCATGCAAAAGACCATGGGCTGGGGACCTCCAGGGAGCATGTGCAGGCTTTCCCTCTCCGCCTGGCTTCTTCTGCTCTGCTGTACCTGGCGGTGCCTCCTCTGGTTCTCTAGCAGCCACATTCATTACCCATCTGGACTCTGCTTGCTGCCTCTCTCCATAATGTATGGGCTCACCCACCTCTTTCTCTGCCTGGAGCCCTGGGTTCATGACCCTCTGGGGTTGCCTGCCCAGCCCTCTGCCTAGCAGGAGGGTCTTCCTTGCCCAGCTCATACCTATGGTTTTGTGGCCCTGACCCTGGGTCTGAGCTCCCCTCCCAAGCCCAAAGAGTTAGTCTGCCCAGCATAGTCTGTTTCCAACAGGTTCCTTGTGTCCATGGGACAAGCCCTACTGGTGACTGCATCTCCTGCCAATCATCGTCAAATGCCTCCTCCTGTGGGCCTGCTCTGGGGTTTGAGTAGCTGTGGGCTGTAACCAGACTTACATCCTGCCCCTCTGGCCTGGGAACCCTGGCAGTTGTGCCCTGGTGGGTATTGCCTCTTGCCTGCCCCTATTTATTACTACGTCCCTAAGAATCCTGAGCTCTGTCCTGGCCAGGTGCTTTGCTGATTCCTCAGTGTTCTGTTTGGGGACATCACCTGGGCTTCTCTTCTTGCACTTTATCCTGTTATTGCACATTCCACATGAGCCATTCATTCCACCACAAGGCAAACTGCAGGTGAGCCCATGTGCTGTAACCTTTTGTGGCATTTATGACTTTTCTGTGGTGCTTGCCTTACGGTGATTCTAACTCTTCTTGTCCTCCCAAGGCTGGCTTTGTCCTCGGAATGTGGGCTGTGATTCGGCTGGATCAACTGAAGACCTGCGGATAGAGGCGGCAGAAGAGCTCTCCTCTGGAGGCCCTGCAACCTGGACCTGCTCATCTTCCTGCTTGCCTCTCACTCCTTCCTGGTTTGGGGTGAGTTTCTTGCTTTCTTGGGACACCATGATTTCATGAGGGTCAGTTCAGGTTTCTCGTTGTTCGAGAGTGTAAACACACACACGTGCACACACGCGCACACAGAAAAGAGTGTAAACACATTTTACATGGGGAGGGGGCAGCCTACCAAGGTGACTTCTCTTCTATATCAACCCTGACTGGAGTTGCCTGGAGTGGAGACATTTGCAACACTAAGCCAGCATGTATGGGGGGCCACCTGGCTGACCTCATGCTGTGGGCCCTTGACAATGGTAAGTGGGGAGTCCCCTGGAATGGCTCAGGTTAGGCACAAAGTGGCTCCTCAGCAAAGCTTTGCTGAGCACCTTAATGAAAGGGATCTAAGGTGCGTTTGCTCTGCCTTCCCCATCCTGGCCCATTCGGAGGTGAGGAAATAGGAATGCTCATCTTCTCTGCAGCTAGGAAAACACTTCTCCCTGCCAGTCACAACAGTGTCACTCCCTATGAGACTAGTGGTTTCTCACACATGCGGCTTTGATAATGTCCTTTAATCACATAGTGGTTTTTGAGTGAGTTCTTCTCTTGGCCTCTTTTCCTCACCCCTGAAATGAGATGGAAATGTTTTTGTTTGTTTAAATAAAATCAGTAATGGTCGACAAGAAAGCAGAGGATCAGAGCCACACGATACACTCAAGGTTTATTTGTTGTTTACTTATTCAAGATGCATTAATAGAGCCTCCAGGGCTCAGGGCAGGGGCTGTTCTGGGATGCCTAAGATCAGGCTTTTCATTAGGGTTTAGAGCAGTGGTTCTCAACCTGTGGGTTGCATTCCACAGGAACTGTATTAATGGGTCACGGCATTAGGAAGGTTGAGAACCACTGGAATAGAGGGTCCATTTGGGTGCCCTGGGAGGTGCTGAGCAGCAGAATGGTTGCACATCAATCCAGGTGGTGTGGAAGGCAGGGGTCCTCCCATTCTGCTTGGCCCCAGGGTTTTGTGCTGAACAATCACACTGGGGTGAAGCCTGGGAGGGCAAGAAGAGAGGGGGCTCAGCTGTGGGCACCTTTCTTTCTGGGGTCCCAGGAGCTAAGTCATGGCTCAGACAGGTGCAATGGAGTGTTTTCAGAGCCAGCAGCCCAGTGAGGCCAGGCACTAGCATCCCTATATCTGGTACTTTGAGGGTAGCCATTGGGGTAAATGAGTGTCCAGGATCCAGATGGGAGGTGAGAAACACATGGGCCATGGGGGGAAACTGATTCAGTTCCCCCAGTCATTTAGGAAGCTTTGAAGAGTACCTAAATCTGTTTTTGGCCCAGATGCCAACACTGCCTTCTTTGACACCCACACATGGGGTCGCTGGTAGGGGAAATTGGCCAACAGAGCTCCACACCAGGGTTGGACCCTGTCTTCCCCTCAGAGTCTCTGGTTTCCAACACAGCCTCCACAATGCTCCTTAATCAAACAGAGGATATGCAGACAGTTCTTCCACAGCCCTGCCTTTCTCCCCTAAAATTGAAATGGGATGCAGATATTATTTTTAAACAAAATCTGTTAGTATAGGCAGAGGGGCAGAGGTATCAAAACCTGGGGGGCTGTTGTCTTTGTCTGCTTGTTTTCTCTCTCTGGAGAGCCCCATAGCCTGCAGAGAGGTGGAGAGCGTGTGCCCAGGGCTAGATCCAGGGAGGGGCCCAGGAAGGCTCTGTGCTGTGACATTTACTTCCTGCTTGCATTTGTTGAGCCACCTGCAAACACGGTGATGTGGAAAAGAGGCCTGGAAGGGAAGCTTTACACAGGGCAGGATGCTGGACTCCTTGGGGGATTGTATCTTAGAGCTTATGGGAAAGCATCTGTGTAGCTGGTCTGGATCAGATACCATGGCTTCTAGACTCCTTCCTTGGGGACATCTCAGGGCTCTTGAAAGGTGAGCTGACTAGGGGCAATGTCAAAGTGAAGGCCAGGTCCAACAGGTGGAGTCCAGGTAACTACTTGTCCAGGCATCCTGGACAATACCAAATCTTGCCCATCCCCTACTTGCCAAGGAGTCTCTACTGAGCTTATGGGTGTTAGGTCTCAGGCAAACATATACTTGGGGTTTTGTGTGTTAGGTAGAACATAGATAAAAAAGTAAATTTTTCATTCTATTATGTTGAAACATAATAGAATGTATTAGCTTTATGTACGATTATCTCAGGAATTGTGGAAAGGCCATTATTAAGTGTTAAAAGAAATGACATTTTTCAGGAAAATTCTTTTTGATGGATTGGCCAATCCCTGAGCAATAAGAGCTGAAAATGTGGCCCTGACTGGCCAGGCAGTGGGGCACAGAGGGCCCTGTCACCCTGGTGGTAGGGAAGGGGTCTCTGGCCATTTTTCATCGTGCTAAGCAGGTCCCTGGGGTTGCCTCTAGCTAGACACTTCCCAGTGGGCACAGATGTCAAGTAAGAGTGAGTGGGCTTGTCTGAAAACCTCTCCTCTCTCATATGGGTGGGTGAGAGAGAGAACTGAAGTGTAGGTCAGGCTCTGCTCATGGAAGGCAACAAAGTGGCCCCTTGCTCACCCCTATATTCTCCCACCTGCAAGTTGCTTATTGCAGCTCACAGGGCCCCTGACCTCCTGCCTCCTGAGTTGTGATTCAAACCCCAAATGTATTGCCAAGTACATTTCTCCAAATAATGTCAAAACCTGGCAAGACTTAAGGGCAACAGGATGCATGTGTTTCTTATTCATTCATTTACATGAAGTAACTTAAATGTGTTTTTTATGAGCAATCTGACTTCCACAAAAAATGAAAAAAAAAATCTACCCATCTTTAATGAGCTTGCTAATGAATTTTTCCTTGAAAAGAGGAAGGGAGCCTTACACAGAAGGGGATATGGAGGGAGACAAATTAAGGTCCCCAAAGGGTTAAAGGGCAGTGGACAATGTAGAAATCAGCATTGTCAGCTGAGCTGGAAAAACCCTGGGTGGCTGGGAGCATTATCTTTTTAGGAGACTGGAATTTAACAAATTGTGAATAAGTCCCAAGGTCCCCCTCCCCTCTGCCACTCAGAGCCCTGTCCCCTTTCCCAAAGGAGGAATAAGGATGTTTAGCCTGGTCTCCCATTCTGTATTTGAGCAAATGAAAAATTCTGGAAGAGTTGGATTCTTCAAATAAGGCCATCTCAAGAGTGGGGTTCTCAGTTTGAAAAGGAGAGAGACAAGTCTAGGCTAGGAAAGGGTCTCCTTGTGGTACCCTGTCCAAATGGAGCAGTCCCTATCCTTGGCTGCTTGTGGGGGCTTTGTGGGGGAAACTGGAGAGGGGGTCCTGCAGGCCTGCCTCCTTGGTGTGGAATCGGTCAGTGCTCCAGAGCCAGGCAAAGTGGGAATCTTGGCTACCTGAGGAGAGCAAGGAGATCTGCCCCTGATGATGCCCCCTCCTGGGCATACTTTTGGGCACTGCCACAGGACAGAACAGCGCTAGGAGAGGGGTCATGAGCTAGGATGGAGAGACCACTTATCAGTCTGAGAGGGTCTGAGAGGCCCATTTTTGAGGTACCCATAGATGCCATAAATCCCAGTTCCCTTTAGATTTGAGTCAGATCCTGAGGCCAGGGCCCCAATCTTCATTCTGGACAACTGGGGTCACTCTGGCTGGGGTTCTCAGAACTGACCATTGTGAGGTCTCTAGACATATCTCTGTCTTCTCAGCCCCTCTTTACACTCAAGTCCCTGGTGGTTGTGGGGGACCATGTGCAGAGCAGAGCTATGTAACAAAGGCTGGGGTGGGTCTCCCAATGTGCAGGGATGTGTGTGAGAGAGGCATTAATTAGGAGAGAGGACAATGGTGGGAGGGTGTAGTCATGACTTTCCTAATTGCTCTCCAATTTCTTTGGGCTTAAAAAAAATGCAGATGGAGAGTTCTTAACTCCTCTACCCTGGGAGAAAGGAAGGCTCAGGACCACCTTTTGCTTGCCTTCTCTTTGCGCAGTGAATAGGGTCTTTGGCAGGGGCTTAAGGAGGAGACTCTTAGCCTGGGAGCTCCCAGGGCTGTTTCAGATGGAAACAAAGGCGCAGGCAGAAAGGAATGTGGGGAGCCCCCCATGGGGAACAGCCACCTGGGGATAATTGGGAGGGCTGAGTGCAGATGAGTTTTCCCAGGTTCTGTGAATACAGTCTTTCAATGGAAGGTGCCTTTTCTTCAGATGAAAAGAAGAAAACCCCAATTACCTTCCCTTGAAATGGACTGTGTGTGTGTTCCCTCTGGGGGCTGCCATGGGGCCCCTTGCCCTTGTGTGTGTGTGTGTGTGTGTGTGTGAGGGGGGGGGGGCTCCAAAGCACCAAAGGATGTAGAGGCTGCACAATGATGCGCTTACCCTGCTGCCCCATCTGTGCGACCTTGGAGGTGCTCATGCTCCTAGGTCTTGATTTCGGAAAGTTTCCTAGGAAAGAAGAATGGGAATGACTGTGCCCATAAACAAAAATTTGATCAACCTGGGCCTCATGCCTGAAATACAGGCAGAGAGACAGAATGGGGCTGAGGAGACAGAACTCCAGGATGGAAAGTTGGGGAAAGAGGACAGCTGAGGGGGCCAAAGAATGACTACACTGCCTGTGCTGGCCATGTGGAACCATGGCTGGGCAGTCTCTTTTACTCCTCTAGTCCTTACTCTGGACCATCTAGTGGGCAGACAATCATCCCTACCAGGTTGAGAAATTAGGCTTAGGGGTCTCAGAAATCCATGGGGTTTGTGTTTATGGCTAGGGAGAGTGAGGGAAAGGAGTCAGCATGTTCCGCAGGGTGGTGGGCGGCCTTGAAGGAGGGAAGCCTGCACCACCACTGCCCCACACTGCCCAAGGGTCAGGTCCTCTGGAAGACCAGGGTGAAGTCCCTGCCATGAGAGGAAGGAGTCCCAGGTCTCAGTCTTGGCTGGTATATTACTGTTACTGATGGCTTCTGGCCCTCAGTTTCCCCATCTCTTTCCGGAGATTGTCAGTTCTACACATTCTGTCAGTCAGAAGAAGACTGGGATGTTAGTGCTAGAAAAGCCAGCAACCTCTGTTCATATCTGAGTCATGGCACCAAAAACGAAAAAAAAAAAGAAAGGCCAGCTCCTGTTTTACCCAATGTTCAGACTGAGTTTCCACCAGCCGCTTGGCTGGACACAGCTTTTGCTACTTGGGACTCATCAGGTGGCCAGAGGTGAGGGTTCTAAATGAGTGCTCTGGACACAGGATCTGGCAGCAGCCCTGGAGTGGACTTGGCTATGGCCCCCACTCAACTCTGACTATGGTTGTGACCTTGTCCCTGGGCCAGCTCCATGAACCTTATTTTCCCCATCCACAAAATGGTCATCTGAGTGCCTCTGGAGCTTGGCCCATCTGGGTTCCTTCAGGCTTTCTCTGGCCATCTGTAGTTTATTTGCTTGTTTTCTGTGTCTTTAAAGTTCAGGATCTTGGGGACCATTGGTCCACTGTCCCCTCTGCCATAGAGAGGAGGAAACTAGAGACCCCAGAGGCCTAGTGCCTTACCACACCACATGGCAAGTTGGTGCAGGCCCTGGACATGAAGCATGATGCTGTTTGTCAGCTCCTGCTTTCTCAGTGTAGTCAGTGGGGTCACTGTCATTGGTCATTAGTGTGGGTCAAAGCTCTGGCTTGAAGGAACCTCCTAGGGCTACACCACATGCCAGGTTGCAGGGACTGTATTTTATGGAGCATTATTCAAAACAGGTGGGCCACGGGGCCAGGTCTGGAAAACTTTTTGAGCTGTAGAACTACTCAGTGTAATGACATTGGATCCTTGGCTTCATCCCAGGAGGGTGTGTCCCAGCTCCCCTGCGGCTCAATGTACCTTTTGGTCATAAGACCCACAAGAGAGCCACACCTCTGTTGGCACTCTGGCTAAGAACTTCCTGAAAAAGCCACCAGGATGGCAGCTTCTGGAAAAGTGAACAGTCACCTGCCCACTCTGGCTGTCCGTCTCAGACCCAGCTTTGAAAACGTCTTGTGCGATCTCTTTGTGCTTCAGGGTGCCATAATAAATAGCTCACAAAAAGCCTTGGTCAGGCCTGCACCCAGTTATTACCATGGTGGGCTGGAGCTTTTGTTTTGTGACCTTGGTTGCTACAATACCTGCGAGCAGAAATGAGGAATCGAAAGATTGCCAGCTTCAATTAGCCCGGCAGACGGCCCTTCCCAAGGCTGCCTCAGCCACTCTATCCATTAACGGCGAACATGCGCCAAATAGGCCTTAATTCTCTCTAATTGCCCACTCCTGAAGCGAAAGAGGTGAAATTCCAGGAAGAGGCATATGTAAACATCCTCTGTAACCCGACCAAGTAAAATTAGACAGTTGATGGGGGGCCTGTGTGAGAGAGGGAACATGATTTCAAAAGATGTCCCAATTACCTCTCCTATTTTCATAAATGGGCCCATAATGTCCTGGGCCCTGGCCTCACAAAGGTACAGGAAATTAGCTCTGCACAGAGCTCACATTTGTCAGGGGAAGTTGTAAGAGGGTGGTATTTACTCAACAGGTAGGAAGTATGAGATCTGAGGCAAGACTGATGATTAGTATAACTATAGGCTTATTTCTTGAAGTCAACATTTTAATAAAAATAATCCTTTTATATCTTTCTCTGTTTGAAACACCCACAAATTATTTGTATCAAAGACATGCAGATCAATTAGGTCCTGTTTGCCTCCAGAAAAGAGTAACTTTTGAAATCTCAAGATGCAGGGCTAGAGTTTTCTAATCCTGTTAAGCCGTGGAGGATGTTGTGGTGTGCTCACCAACACTTATTACGTGGGTCATGAGCTCAGTGCACGCACTTATGAGGTCTTTGATCAAATGCTTGTGGCAATTGTTCCTCTGGACTCTATAAGGAGGCCTTGTGTTTTACTTTGGTTCCAGACAGTGACTCATTTCTGCAGCTTTTCTGACATTTGTGAAGATTCCAGCCCAGTTCTGCGTTATTAATACATCACAGCAAACCCAGAGCTGGTATGCACAGCTTTTAAACTAACGCATGACTCTGCGAGGGCTGTGTATTAGCAGTGCAGCCTGGGGTCTGCATGGAGTGTTAATTAAGGACACTCAGGGACTCTGAGGGTTCATGGGGTCCCTGGAGCAGAAGCAGAAAAAAACCTGGCTGCTTCTGATTTCCCCACTCCCATTAAAAACACAAAAAAGAACAAAACAAAAGCAACAAACCAAAGTATTCAGAGCTTATTCTTGTGGGAAATGGCAGTGTCTTTGGTCTTGCTGTGTGTTCCAGGTTTGGAGTGTCCATGTCACTTTAGGACTATGGCAATGATGTCACCTCCATAGCCATACTCAGGCTCTGGGGTAGGGGGACAGAAATGGTCAGCACACAGTGGGTGGCCCTGGGGACTTTGGATAATCAAAGTTATGCCCCCACAGTCACCCTCTGATTACTGCTTTATTTACATTTATTTTTGAGACTTCTCATTTCTTAGTTATCACATCAACCAGTTATGGCAAAACAGTATTTGGGAAGCACAAGCCCAGGGGAAGTTCTTAGGTAGATTTGAAAGCAAGTGGTGTGCCCTGTGCCCTGGCCAGGTCTTGGAGCTCGAAGTAGAGGCAGCAGTGGGTGTTGAAACAAGCTTCATCCTTGGGGTCCCTGAAGAACTGGTTAGTAGGCAGCCTGTACAGTTGTCCCCGGGGACAGATGGTTTGTGCTTCTGCCATTTCTTAACCTGTCTCAGTGACCCATATTCCTCTTGTTGCTTTCATCTTCCAGGAGGCTTGGGGGCATGCCAAGGGTCTCCCCTGGCCTCCTGCCTCCACCTGTGCCCCACCAGGAAACAGTCTCTAGAGAGGGAGTTTCAGTCGAACTCTGGGTCACCCTTTTTCCTGCCCTGGGCCTTGGGTGCCGTTTACCTGGCTTGCAGTGCTGGTGGGTCTTTGGCCATTGCAGGCCACCTTTTTTTTTTTTTTTTTTTTTGAGATAGAGCCTCAAGCTGTCACCCTGGAGAGAGTGCTGTGGCATCACAATCTCCAATTCCTGGGCTCAAGCGAGTCTCTTGCCTCCACCTCCCAAGTAGCTGGGACTACAGGTGCCCGCCACAATGCCCGGCAATTTTTTTTTTTATTGCAGCCATCATTGTTATTTGGTGGGCCCAGGTTGGATTCGAACCTGCCAGCTCAGGTGTATGTGGCTGGCGCCTTAGCCTGTTGAGCCACAGGTGCCCAGCCAGGCCACCTTTCTTATGTTACTAGACTTAGACTCTCTCAACATATTTTAAAAATCAACTTGTTTAGGCTTGGTGCCTGTAGCACAGTGGTTACCATGCCAGCCACGTACACTGAGGGTGGCGGGTTCCAACGGAGCCCAGGCCAGCTAAACAACTGCAACAAAAAAAAATAGCTGGGAGTTGTGGCAGGCGCCTGTAGTCCCAGCTACTTGGGAGGCTGAGGCAGGAGAATCACTTGAGCCCAAGAGTTGGAGTTTGCTGTGAGCTGTGACACAATGGCACTCTACTGAGGGGGTGACATAGTGAGACCCTGTCTCAAAAAAAAAAAAAAAAAAAAATTAAAAAAAATATTTTTAGTGAATTTTTTCTGATCTATTGATCAGAAAAATTGAGGGGAAAGTACAGAGAATTCTTTTCACTTCCCTGCTGCTCCCCTTACTCTTGTTAATATCTTGGCTTTGAGTGGCATGTTTGTGACAATTGATGGGCTGATGTTGAGACATTATTATTATTAACTAAAGCCTATAATTCATATCATTAGGGCTCACTCCTTGTGATGTATGTCCTGTGGGTCTTGACAAATGTATGATGACATGTATCCACTGTTGCTAAATTCAGTTTTTCTGAACTTGAAATTTAAAGCAAATGCTTGATGCCAAAGACTTGCTGTTCCAGACGTGCTGTTGCCTGATGCCTATTAAAATATCTTTGTGATTGCTAAAGCGAAGATGTCCAGGCACCACTGAAATCCTCTTGTGTCCCATAATGTGTGTGCCATGGTTTTAGGAAACACTGCATGTTGGAAGCCTCATGGGTCTCTGCATGGCCCACAGCCTGCCTCTGAGCTATACTCCACTTCTGTGGTCTCCCGCAGGGACATCATTTCCACTGACCCCCAGCATACCTTGCTGAACTGTTTGCTTCTCCCAGAACATAGGCTTGTGCCCTGTGTTCAAGGTGGAGCCCCTTCCAGGGCCTGGCCACTCAGCTTTCATGTTTGCAGTAGCCTTAATTTAAACTTTGGGTTATACACAGCAGCACAATCCCACAGCTGGCCCTGAGCCAAGGGCTCTGAGTCAGGAGTCATGTTCCATGTCTCCATACCTGCCTCCATCTGCTCTGTAGGTAGCTGGTGGGTGAGTAGATTGAAAAGAGAAATGTTTGGTTTCACCAAGTCCACACTTGCTGGAGGTTGGCGAGTCCCTGCTTTAGGCCATTCTTTCTCACTGAGGTGGGTGAGGTTCCATTCAGTGACCTCCTTTCTCCTTCCAGCTGAAGCCATCACCTGGAATCCTACATAGAAAGGGACCTCGGACATGGGACCCCAGCACCCTTCAGCTCTAAATCGTAAGTTGTCAGAGTGTAAAGGGCACATCTGTGGCCTTGTTGCTGAGGTTGGGGGGCTGCCACCCACAGCACACTACCAGGTGAGCCTTGTAGCATGGACTGGTGGGCACTGGCCTGTGGTCTGCACACAGGGAGGTGAGTGCCAGTGAGCCAAGTTGAGTGCAGACCTGTAGGCTCATGTTCTAAGACAAGAGCCCCCAACCTCCTTGTGTTGTGTCTGTGGTAAAATAATTCTATACCGGCTTCTAGGGTCGGACCCCAAAAGAATTCCTTCTTTTTTGCTTCTCTAAATGAATAGCTCTTTCATTATTGAGTTTCCTTTTGGCTCTTGTGCCGCAGGGTAGACTAGGATGGAAGTGCCCTGTGAGCTGGAGAGCGCGGGCTGAGGGACCAACCTCTCGAATGGGCTTCGAGCTCCAGTGACCTTCACTTACCCCCTTGAAATGTCTGGAAAACATAATGGGCAGATTTTCTGTCTTCAAAGTTTCCGGCTAAGTCTCTTCAAGTTCTTTATTGTTTGGGACTGGGATACTCAGTGATGGTAATGGGTTATTTCTTTTGTATTTGCCTTGAAAGCCCAAAATATTTTTATACTGCAATAGACAAAGCCACCTATTTAAAAATGAACTCCATGTCCGTCGTTTCCCACCAAGAGACTATGTACCATGTGTGTTTCTGTGTATTCTGGGGTCTTGAAACAGGTTTCTCATGGGGATGGCCATTCCCCGGGGTCCAGAGGGGGCAGAGATTGAAGTGTCTGCCCTGCCAAGAGGGCTTGGGGAATGTGGGCCCTAATCTTAGACCCCCCCCCCCCGCAGTATGTCTAGAATGTGAGGTGGGGAAGATCTGATAGTAAAATAACACTTCCTATGTCTCTGTTCTGCATCTGCCATTTGTATGTGTTTTTGGACTGTGGGTTGTCTATATCTTGGTGTTTAACTCAATGGGAGGAAGCAGGAAGGTCTAAGATATTGTAAAGTTCTGTTTTTGTTTTTGTTGTTCTTAGGAGGTCATTCCATTGGCATATATTACATTATATAATAAATGACTAGATGAATGGATGAATAAGACATGAAGGAATGAATAAATAAATAAATAAGTAGGCAAGCCTGGATGAAAATATACACTGAATAGGACTATAATTCACTCACTTTGATGCCCAGGTGGTCAATATATAAATCCATATTCATAAATTATTGAATCATTAAGTACATAGGTCTATACACAAAGTATTAAGTTATCATGGACCAGGGCATATTTGTAATTCAAATATATGCCTTTGACATTTGTCAATAACAGAACAGAACCAAAGTACAAGGAATCTGAATGAATGAGAGCTGGAAAAACACATAATTATGCACAGATTTTAAAGTCCATCAAAATGAGAAGATTGAATGATCAAAAGGGAGAAAGAAAAGGTAAAAAAGCAAAACAACAAATAAAAGGAAGAATGATAATTAAAAAATTAGAGGATGAATAACTATCTAAGGAGGACTATGTTAAGTGGTTATAAGCCAAACATTAGGATTCATACAAATAGTTGATGCTCTTGGCATGGAAAAATAAATACACACTGGAAAAAGAGCTCAAAGAATAAAGAAGAAAGAAAGAGGATCCAGTGGACCAAAGATGAATATATATTCTACTCAAAAGTTGTTACCTGGAATCTCCACATAAGTAAATAAATGCCAAAATAAAAGAGAGCCTCCCCCTCCTCAAGTTGCAGATATATGATTGAATAAATGAGCGAACAATGGAAATGCAGAACTTAGTGCCAGGGGACAGGGTGGCTTGAGGAATTTTGAGTCAGCCATTCCTGGGCACTGAGGTCGTTAGAGGAAAGAGAATAAAATGAAATCTCAGTAAAAATAAATAAGGAACAAAAGATAACAAATGTTAAGTACAGACATACATTATTGAGTGATATATAAACAAAGATATAAAAAAAGATAAATGCTAAAGGTAATGATAAAAGATCATTATGAATCAAGGTTATGGTTAATCCACTTCTAAAACACCTTAGTTTTATCAATATAATAATAAGTGGATGAGTATCTAGAGAAACAAAGAAGGGGTGAAGTGAAGGGAGAAGCTCCTGATAAAGGTATTGGCGGTGTGATGAGACCCCCAGATGCCCCAGCTACATGGGAATGAGAGGAGTCAAGGGAGAAAGACAGGAGCTATGGAAAGCTGGAACAAAAGAAGGGCTCGGGGCCTGTGGCTCAATAGGCTAAGGCGCTAGCTACGTACACCTGAGCTGACGGGTTCAAATCCAGCCCGGGCCCACCAAACAACAATGGTGGCTGCAACCAAAAAATGGCCAGGCGTTGTGGTGGACGCCTGTAGTCCCAGCTACTTGGGAGGTGGAGGCAAGAGACTCGCTTGAACCCAGGAATTGGAGGTTGCTGTGAGCTGTGATGCTACAGCACTCTATCCAGGGTGACAGCTTGAGGCTCTGTCTCAAAAAAAAA
>CAUYON010055692.1:0-75793 GCA_963573935.1 Arctocebus calabarensis
GGACTGATTCACTTACTCTCTGTGCTGCTTACCCCACGAGGGGGATTAATTGATGTCACTGCTCTTTATCAAGAATGTGGCTTTCTGGGTGGTGCCTATGGCTCATTGGATAGGGTGCTGGCCCTGTATACTGAGGGTGGCGGGTTCTGGCCCCAGCCAAACTGCAACAAAAAAATAGCTGGGTGTTGTGGCGGGCGCTGTAGTCCCAGCTACTTGGGAGGCTGAGGCAAGGGAATCGCCTAAGCCCTGGAGTTGGAGGTTGCTGTGAGCTGTGTGATGACACGGCACTCTACTGAGGGTGATAAAGGGAGACTCTGTCTCTACAAAAAAAAAAAAAAAAAAAGAAAGAAAGAAAAGAAAAGAATGGGCTTTCTCCCTCCGGTGAGATGTCCTGAGCATCGATTCCTAGCTCTGCGGTTGCTGAGAGATTAAACTTGGGCTCAGACAACCAGTGGGGTTGAAGGCCCAGGAAAGTTTATGATGTGAAAGGGGTGAGGGGCAGGAAGAAGGGTGGAGTGTTGGAATTTGGGATAATTGAATTTGCTGTGCAGCCGGCAGTTATGACTTGGGTCATCCGTTGGATCTTCGGTCGTAAATCCACCAAGACCAGGAAATTCCATGGTTAGACCAAACTTTCTGTTTTTCTCAGACATCAGGATGGTTGAGGATTTAGTGACATGATTTTCACTTGGTAGAGATTCTGTGATGCTGAGTAAACTATATATGTGCACTAAGATCATTAAACGGATCTCCTGGAAGCCTAGTATCAGCCCCCTCCCGTGTCCTTTTGTCCTATTTTCTCCCAGGAAAACCAGCAGGTCCCAGGATAGAGTGCTTTTCCATATGCCCTGATTACCCAGAATGCCAACGTGGAGTAGGTGACCTCCAAGGACAGCCCACACTTGCCTGTGCAAAGATAGGGAACCACTTGCAATGAACTCTCAACAAACTGAATCACTGATCTCTTGAAGATATTTCTTTCTAAGATTTAACCTAACTGCACACCATATGCAAATGCGATTTTTATGGCACTTAGAAGTTTTGTGGGGGGACCTTGACAAATGTACATGTTATCCTTCCCAAAAGTAGCCCAGAGGTTTGGATCTTCTAGGAATGAGGGTCCCCTAAACAAGCAGCGCACCTTAGGGGATGGATGGCTGTGTCTTTGCAGCTGTCCTTCCTCTCTTCTCCCTCCTTACTCCTATCCACCCAAACCTTTGAGGGTTGACAACCCCAGGATTTGGTTGCCAGATTGAAGCCACTTGAAAAATTGGATCCATTAGAATTTCGCGTCTCAATTCTGATCAGTAACCACTGAAATTCACTGTGGGGAGTAGGCTGTGGCTGCCAGGGTCCCCACAGCCTGGGAAGCGCTCAGGGAGGGACCCCCAACCACATCTCTTCATTGAACAACATTCTTTTCACCTGCCAAAAGTCACGCAGCCCATGCACACTTCCCTTGTTATCAGCAAATGCACAGTTTTTCCTCTTTAAGGGTGATCTCTACCTTATTTCCAAGGTTCAGGTGCTGGTGCAGCCATACTCTGTGTCAGTCCTCCCGACGCCATCCTAGCTCTCACCGCCTGTCTTTCTTCATTTCTGTCTGTCTTTCTGGGCTTTATTTCTCCACTTTCTCCGCCATTTCCACTCAAGTCAACTCTCCGTCTTCACGCCAGGTCGCGAGAATTCATAAAGATTCAATGTGAAAGGAACAAGCTGAAAAGCATCAGAAATACCCTTCCAAAGGCAGACTTAAGCTATAATCCAATTAATTTTGCTTTTTGAAAATCAGTGCCAAGTTCGTATTTCTTCCCTACATACCTACGAAAAGAATTTTTTGTTGCCCACAGTTCAATTTCTCAGATGGGTGTCTGATACAAACTGTTTCCTAATGGTTGTCTGTTCTGTTATGGTTGCTTACTAAATGAAAATCTTTGTTATGCAGAAAATGATTAGATGAGTGATATTCCTAAAAGAGATCACAGAGAAAGAGCAAAGGAAGTAAAGCTGTTAAGAAAAGCTGAGGTGTCTGGAAAGTATTGCTAGAATATATACGATTCTTGATTAAATAAGTCTGAACTCCAGGGGCTCTGGGCAGCGTAATCATCAGTGAGGAAAGAAATACGGCGTCATCTTGGGAAACCAATTAATACTGAACACCGACTTATAAAAAATTCTGGGCAACTGTAACAGTGGGCTGGCTCCGCACTTAAACTGCATCGATTGTGATTTTCATTTTTTCCGTGTGTCTCTGATGTTGAGCCTCGGATGCTTTCTGTCCAGCTGGTGCCATCTAACAAACAACAGTCAGTACTAGATCTTTCTAGAAGCCAGGGATGGACTTTTAAAGGAGTTGGACACAGTTGCTACCCTTCATTCCCTTACTGTCTAACAACTTAGACCTTCAAATGCAAAATAGATCCTGGAATCTCTTATTTCTTTGTCCAGCAACCAAAAGTGACTAAAACGTCATGCATTTTTTTTTTTTTTGAGACAGAGTCTTGCTCTATTTCCAGGCTAAAGGTTTGGGGCCTCAGCCTATCTCACAGCAGCTTAGCTCATTGCAACCTCAAACTCCTGGGCTCAAACCATTCCCCGGCCTCAGCGTCCTGAGTAGCTGGGACAACAGGCATGAGCTACCAAACATTGTAATGCCAAAACATTACACATTCTTTGCCCCACCCTCCTTCAGAAACATTAACATAACCCAGAACATTGCTGTTCCACACTCATCAGCCATACTCTATTCTTCCTCCCCATGCCAATCTCTGCCCTGGACACCTAGCACAGGATTTTAGAATTTCGATTTCCCCATGTCATCCAGTCCCAAACTAGCTCCTAGCTTATAGCCTCTAGCTAACCACTCCTTCCATCCTATTCTCTGCTTTCTCTAACTGCACTCCAGATTCTGCCTCTCAGAAGCTAAAATTCATTTACTATTGGGAAAAGAAAAATTTATTTTTATAAACTTAGCATAAAGTCCACAGTAGTGTACAGTAACATTCTAGGCGTTCACATTCACCAACTCACTCCGAATAAGTTTTGCAAGCTCCATTCATGGTAAGGGCCCTATACAGGTGCGTCTTCTTTTATATTGCATTTTTACTGTACCTTTTCTGTGTTTAAATATATTTAGAGACACAGAGAGGTGTGTTTAGAGACACAGATACTTATCGCTGTGCCACAGTTGTCTGCAGTGTTCGGCACGGTGACCTACAGGTGTGCAGCCTGGGAGCAGTAGGCTGTACCACGTGGCCTAAGCCTACAGTAGGCTGTGAAGTGCACTCTGTGTACTTCATACAACCGTGAAATTGCATAACACATCCCTCAAAGTATCCCCTTCACTGAGGGACTCGTGACTGCCTACGTATAAAAATGTGTGTACACACGCGTGTATATAGACACAGGCCTTGTGTGTGATGTGTGTGGATATATACACTATGCTGCCTACCTCTGACCAGGTTGTAGACGTGGAACAGGGGTACCACATTAGCATTAGCATAGCCACCATCCAGACATTGCCTTCAAAATAGCATTTTCCACTAAAGAAAATCAGGAATCCATGGAGAAATAACTGATTCCAGGAGTTCAAAATATATTCTTCTAGGAGAAAGTAAAGACCTGCTCAAAGATTGATGGGAACATGTCAAAGGAGACAGAAGCCAGCTTCAGGGACCTCCCACTGTGACCATGTAACCATGAAATTAAATGATGAGCATATCCTATCCAGGCAATAAAGTATTTATACCTTATGTAGAGATATAAATAAATGAATGGATACATGGAAATTGGTGGTGATTAGGACATTGATCTAATTTCAAAGTATACCCACACGAAATGCTTACTAATTACAAAGAGGAAAAGAATCTCTTTTTAAAGGGAAACCCAGGAGATACCACCGTAAATGATTCTGCAGTGCGCACGCCTTTGATAATAGGATGAATTGAAATTACGAGCCACGGGATGTGGTGCATGGAGAGGCCCTTCTGTGCCAGTCCTCTCGGAGAAGCCCGGGCTAAATCTAATAATGAGGAGACACCACACAACCCCCACTGAGGAACATTCTACAGACTAGCTGACCTCTAATATTCAAAATCGTCCAAGTTCTGAATGTTTAGGAACGGTCGAGGGAGTGTTCCAGACTGACAGCAGGTGTCTAAATGCACTAACTACATGTAATCTGTGACTCTGAATGGGATGCTTTTACTACAAAAGACAACAGTGGGGACAGGGAGCCAAGAGAGGAGGGTGCCTGAGGTTCAGGCGGTGATCTGTGTCCTTTTTTTCATTTTCATGAGTGTACTGGGTTACGTAGGGGGAGCTTGTTGTTTGAAAGAAATACACACGCTCAGGTATTTGGGGTGATGGAGCACGGCTGGCCACTTTCACACTTGTCACTAAAAATTGTTCTTTGTATTGTCTCAACTTTTCTATAAGTTTGTGACTGTTTCAAGTTTTTGCAGTACTCTTTAACTGAAAATGTATATTCATAATATACAATAGAATAGAGCAGTATGGTTTAACTGTCTTACATCAGAGAGGGTCCGAGACCAGTACACAGAAGCTGCCTACACCAAGAAGTAGTATTTCACATTCTTTTTTTTTTGAGACAGAATCTCACTATGTCGCCCTTAGTAGAGTGCTGTGGAGTCACAGCTCACAGCAACCTCAAACTCTTGGGCTTAAGCAATTCTCTTGCCTCAGCCTCCAGAGTAGCTGGGACTATAGGTGCCTCCCACAATACTCGGCTATTTTTTTGTTGCCGTTGTCGTTGTTTAGCTGGCCCAGGCCTGGTTCAAACCTGCCAGTCTTGGTGTATGTGGCTGGCACCATAACCACTGTGCTGCGGGCACCGAACTAATTATTTCATATTCTTGTAGTTCTCTCCAACATACAAAACATTTTTACTTACATCATCTTACCTAACTCCCTTGTATATCTGTTACCATCATTCTCGTTTTACAGATGGGAAAGTCAAGCTCAGAGATAGTAAGTTACAATTCAAGGAGTGAAGATGCTGGGCTTGGAAACTAGGTCTTCCTAGCTCTGGCCCTGTTCTTTACATATTCACTTATTATATATTTTCTGACCAATTACTGTGCGCTGCTGCCAACATGTTACACAAGGGAAACACCGTCCCTTCTCCCAAGGAGCTTACGGGTGGCTTTAGGTCTGTAAAATCAGAATCCAGGTTTGCTAGGCATTATATCCCAGCTCCCAGCCTCTATTTCTTAGTCAATTGAAAAATCCCATCCAACGTTTCTGTCAATGTGTATTTTTAGCACGCCTTTGGAACATCTTATTTAATTTGCAGTATCCTGCAGCTTGGCTGTGCCCACCAGTGGCAGAAAGTGTGTGGGAGCCAGAGAAGGGCCTAGGACCAACCGGGGCATGTGGGCCGTGCTGGGGCCGTGCTTGGGGACAATGAAAAAGTTCTCTGGAAAGTCCAGGTTACTCCACTTTTCACACGTTCGGAAAATGTCTTTCTGACCACAGAACAAAAACTACACTGCGCTAAACTCCCTAAACAGAGTCTCACCAGTTACCAGGGACTTAATACATGTTCTTGGAAAAACCTAGCGCACACTAGCAGATAACGGTGATTACGGACGTCCTGCCTCGCTCTCTTGGAGGGTTTTCCTCGTCCCTGCTACCGGCCTGGCAGGAATTCTGCAGGAGATAGGACCCACTGCCCTGTTGAGAGGTGCTGACAGCTGCCCAGGGGAGGAAGGGCCAGAACTTGAACCCAGAGTCTCTGGCTGGCATTAGGTTCACTTTCATTTATCTGCACAAATTGTCTCTCTCCTCCCAATAGGTAAACACATGAGTTAACTCAGTTAAAATCCAGAAGGTTAACCTAGCAATTGCAGGTAAGTGAGCGGCCTCCGTGGAAATTTTTTGTTTCCCCCTAGAGCTTTTAAGCTAAGTGTAAATTGACTATGTGCTCTGGAATTTACCAGCTCAGACAGACTGAAACAATTAGACAGGAGGCCAAGTCAGAGTGCGGGAGGGAGACAGACCCCAGGCTTGCTTCCCTCCACATCCCGGCTCCAGCGGCTGAAACCCTGGAGGTTGGGCGGCTGACCCGCTTCCTCTCGGCTGCGTCTGTCCCCCGAGGGAGCCTGGGACTTGTAGTCTGCAGCGCCGCCGACCTCTCCTGACCCGCGCGGGGCTCCCCGGGCCTGCAGTGTCAACGTCGGGAGCTCCGCAAGTGATGAAAGGCCCCATTTGCTTTTTTTGCAAAGCACACATTCCTTCCTGCATGAGCGTGAAGACTGTGTGTATTAGCCAGGACCCGGTGCCTGGGTTCGCCTTGCGGCTCTACAAAGCATCGTCTTAACTACTGCCTCCTGAGCGAGTCTGGACACAGCCCAGGGCTGGGAGGACCTCTGAGAGGCGGGCCCCTCCCCCCGCGAGCAGTGGGACAGGGCTGGACAGCAGAGCGCTGCTCCCCCCACGCCCATGCCCCCTCCCCCGTAACTTTCAATAGTATTTGTCTTTTTAAAATTTCAAAATATTGGGTGGTGCCTGAGGCTCATATACTGAAGGTGGTGGGTTCAAAACCAGCCTCAGCCGAACTGTAACAAGATATTGAGGGGGTACAGATGTTTTTGGTTACATGGATTGCTTTTGAAATGATTGAGTCCCTTTTATTTTTATTGTTTTGCAGTTTTTGGCTGGGGCCGGGTTTGAACTCTCCACCTCTGGTATATGGGGCCAGCGCCCAACTCCTTGAGCCACAGGCACCACCATAGGTGTACCTGTCACCCAAATAGTGTTCATTATACCCATAACGTAGGTTTTTGCCCCCCCATTTCCACTAAGTTTTACTTCTTTCTGCCCACACATATGATCCTCGCTGAGTTCCGATTTAATAGTGAGTACACGTGGGGTTTGTTTTTCCATTCTTGAGATACTTAAGGAGAATGGTCTCCAGTTCCTTCCAAATTGTTACAAAGGCATTAGTTTATCTTCTTTAATGGTTAAGTAGGCTCCAGGATATACATATATCACATTTTAAAATATTAATCCATTCATGAATTGACAGGCACTTGGGTTGATTCCACATATTTGCAATTATGAATTGTGCTGCAATAAACATTCAAGGGCAGGTATCTGTTTGATAAAAAGTCTTTTTTTCCCTGTGGGTAAATCCCCAGTAGTGGATGTTGGCGGGAATGATAGGTTTTAGTTCTAGTTCTATGAGGAATCTCCATTCTGTTTTCCACAGAAGTCGTACTAATGTGCAGTCCCACCTTTTTGGATCGTTTTTAAGATGACATGTTTATATGATGGTTGTTGATGCACTAGAGGAAGTAGGATGAGAAATCATGTCCACAGGCCACTTACAGAAACTACTGTGCTTTATTTTATTTTTTATTTCGTCACCAACCACTGCTTCGGCCTGGCAACACCGTGGCTTGGAGTGGACAGTAGAGACACCTTTCCTCCCTGGTGTTCTGGGGCGGCATGTGTGGCTCAGTGAGTAGGGCGCTGGCCCCATATACCGAAGATGGCGTGTTCAAACCTGGTGCCGGCCAAATTGCAATTAAAAAAAAAATAGTCAGGCGTTGTGGCGGGCGCCTGTAGTCCCAGCTACTTGGGAGGCTGAGGCAAGAGAATTGCCTAAGCCCAAGAGCTGGAGGTTGCTGTGGCACTCTACCGAGGGGGACAAAGTGAGACTCTCATGTCTCTTAAAAAAAGAAAAACACTCCCTGGTGTTCTGGAATGTCCTGGAGGATTCCCTTTTCATGTGTTAGCAGGGACTTCAAGTCAACACCGTGCACATTCAGTGTTCTTTGCATGCAGATATGATTGGTTAGTTAACATAGCAACTATTTTAAGTGTTATTAAATTTCTAGTGCTTGTTGGACATTAACAATATTTCAGAACAACAGATGCTGACATGATGACTTCCTTCACTCAAGACTCAGCAGTATTTTTGACACTGAAGAAAAAGAAGTGTGTCCTCTGCTGAAGACTGAATGTCACGTCTGTTCCCCTCCCAGATTCATACATGTTGAAACCTATGGAGGGAGTGTGGAGGTGGGGTCTTTGGGAGGTTATTAGGTCCTCTGGGCGGAGCTCTCATGAATGGGATTAGTTCTTTTATTGGAGAGCTCCCAGAGGACACCCCTGTCTCTTTCACTGTGACAGGACACAGTAAAAAGGTACCATCTATGAACCGGGCACAGGCCCTCACCAGACACTAACTCTGCTACACCTTGATCCTGGATTTTCCAGACTGCAGAATTCTGAGAAATAAATGTCTATTTTTCTTTTTTTTGCAGTTTTTGGCCAGGGCTGGGTTTGAACCCGCCACCTCCGGCACACGGGGCTGACACCCTTCTCCGTTGAGCCACAGGCGCTACCCAAATGTCTGTTTTTCTAAGCTACCTATTATGGTTTATTACAGTAGTCTAAATGGGCTGAGACGACTTCCTGCTCACCAGAGCTGCTGGTCAGCATCCTGAAGGGTGCAGAGGGCAGCCTCCATCAGGACCATGCACGCCTGGCCTGCCTGATAGACGGCATAAACTCTTGGCTCAGGCCAGAGTGGTCAAGGGGGAAGTACTGGACTGGTGGCCAGCAGGGGAAAGAGCCTGTTTGTCCTCTGCAACTGGATGTGCTGAAGCCAGCTAGTAAATTTAAATCTGGGCATTGCAGGGGCTTCCTGCCAGTCTTCCCATTGCACGGATGCCTATGAGGAGTGGTGTCCCAATCCTGCTGGTGAGTGGACCGGCTTTGGGGACACACAATAAATCACCATGGAACATGTTCAGGGGACCATTTGGCTACAGTTATACGACTTTGTAGAGGTGAGGACCCTAAACCAGTGTTTGACTAGCATACACAAAGAAAACCTTTTAAAGGGCTGAACTCCTAATGGTCCGAGCATCTTACAGCTCAGAAATAGTGTGTCCATTTTCCCTAATGAATACTTTGTAGATTTAAAAACTCATGTGAAAATTGCATGACTGAGCTAGAGAGTTTCAAAAGAAACTAGCTAGACTGTTCCTAGATGCGCTCAGCCACTCTGCTCGGGCCATTGATACCAAGCTTTTATTTTCTGCTCTCTTAGAAGTCACGAGAAAACCCATACGTGAATGGGTACCTGAACACTCACTTTACTAACGACTGACATTTTTTGTTTTGAGTGTTAACAGCAAGGGATATGCAAAAGGAGAAAGAAAACAGGAGAAAAACATTAAAATTTCAGTTTTCATTTAGTTTTATGTCACCCCCTTAATATTTTCTATTTTGTTTATTTTATAATATAAACAGTAATCATATAACAGTTAATGTACATGATTTACAAATCATTTTTGTACATCTGTTGAGAATATGTGCTTAGCACATTTTTTACTGGTAAGGTGTAAGATTAAAAAAAATTGGAGACCGATGATCTGGAACACATCCCATTTTATTTAGGTAGACCTGTTGTCTAAAAGGTACTCAGTGTTACCCTGGGAAGGTTATAAGGTTACCATGCTGTGACTCTAATTCTTTGTAACATCAAGGACTTTCCAGGTCTCATTCTTTTCCATTGTAAAATAGAGGAAATGAAAAGAAGCTACCTAACAACGAAGCAATTTGAGGCAAGCTTCTTCCTTGCTAAGAAAAAAAAGACCTTATAATCTGTATGTCCGTAAAATACTGGCCTGGGACTTGGGGGAAGCAGGGCTCTTGTTCTTTGTTGGAATAGCAGAAGGTTACATGCTAGACATGCTTGGAGGGGGCAAGCCTTCTGGACAAGTCTGGATAGACCTGTTTGTTTCATTCTGATCCTAGGACACAGATTGTCATCTTATAAAAACCCTTTTAGGTTCTGATCCATGGCCTGAGTCCTCATCTTATAAAACCCTTTTAGATTGGAGCAATAGTTAAGTAACATTGCAAAAAACCACTGCAAACATCCTCAATGGCAATGAAAGACCACACTGGTGTTCTATCTCCTGCTGTTTGCAGTCTGTACATTTGAAAACTTCTTGATGCTCCAAGAGGTCAATAGAAAATTTCCCCTTGGAAAAATCTTTTGACCTGATCCATGGTAAATAAGACAACGTTTTTGGTTCTGAAAGAAGGCACAATTTATTCAGCTTAACACTTAATATAGTTTAAAAAAGTCAACGATTACCTGCAAAATTATATATATATTTTAATGTCTAAAAAATAGATTGCATATATAAAGCATTAAAGTCTTCCCAAGGGAAAAATGGGTTATTCTCTTCGGAGCTGTGATAACCGCAGTACTGTTACTTACAAACATTTCCAAAGCATTAAGGTTTCAACTTTGACTCTTCCCTGTTTGTGCATCCCAGTGCACCCCTGTATCCGACCTCAGAGACCTAACAGCCCGTTTTCTTTTTAGCAATAGTCACATTATGCTTTTTAAAAACCAGCTATAAAAACGTACAAGGAGCCCAAATGTACAGATTGACAAAAGATGTACAAATTACATTAAAAAAATAACAACGACTGATTTGCTAGTAAAATTGCATTTGTGACCGAGGTCAACTCGTTTTATTTACTCTTTTTAATTTTTTAATTATTTATTTTCAATACTGTGAGATAATAGGAAAATAACTCTGCATAATTTATACAGTAAGTTGCCTTCTGATTGTTGACCCTGGCCTGGCGGTCTGACAAACGCACAGCGTTTGCGAATCTGTTTGAGTTTAGAAATCCCTCTGACTTTTCTAAGTTCTGGGACCCACTGTCATCATTATATATATATAAAAAAAGGTTAGTCTCTTTCAGGAATGTCTGTATTTGCATTAAAATTTCTTAGTTCATATCTTGACTACTTCTAGACAGAATAGTCACACGAATGCTAGTTGACCATAGAAGTGAATTTTGCAGTGCCCATGGCTTCTTAAATACTCACACACATTCTTTTAAATTCCAGTTGGGTGAAAACTTCACTGGTTTTATAACCAATGTTCCAGTTGCCATCCACTGAATCAGCTTATAAGATTATAAGCTTCCTACCTCTATTTTCACTAAGTCTCAAACCAGGACATCCCTGGTTAAGTCCATGGCGTGGTATTGTTCTGAGCCCTACAACAGTGAGACCCGTGTGTAAATAAGAAACTGCTTTGGTCATAGAAACGTAAAGAAAAGGTACAGCTTCTTTCTGAGAACTATGATATAACCATTCCAGTACTCAACTCACAAGGTGACAGGCGACTCAGAATACAAACTGACCTACTGGCCTGTGGAACTAACCATCTGTTGATTCAGGTAGAGGAAGCAAAAAGTTACCAACATTTAAAAAGAATTATTTTTGAGGAACAAATAACAAAGGCTCTCTCTCTATTCAAGAAGAGACGATATCCAGTTTTGTGTTGTCTTCAAGGCCACACATGTCCTTTAGAGTCCAAAGTCTCCACAAAGAGTGAGGGCTGGGGCTCCGGCTGGAAGGCCACCAATGATTAAGCTTCTAGTAGTAGCTGCCTAAGTGTGAAGGCACGTGGGTGTTAGGGTGGCGGGGCACATTGGGGTTGGGGTAGATTCCAGCAGTGGGGGAGGTCCAGTATTGTGACGCCGCACCAAAGAAGCTGGAAGAGGTGACAGGCATGGAGGTCGGGTGGGGGGGGACAAAGTTCACCTTCTGTTGGTGAGCGTGGTAGGAAGGCATGTAGGGGAGGTCGGACGGGTACTTGTACATGGACGGGTCCGCTGGGTGTGGCTGCAGCGCCTGGGCAATGCCGTGAAAGTCAAATTTGTAGGCATACCTCTTGCCATGAACTTTGGTCATAATGTTTTTGTCGTAGTAGTATCGCAGGGCACGGCTCAGCTTGTCATAATTCATGTTGGGCTTGCTTTTCCGCTCCCCCCAGCGCCTGGCCACCTCATCGGGGTCCGTCATTTTGAACTCCCCGTTGGTCCCCTCCCAGGTGATACAGCTGGCGTTGGCGCTGTCCGAGAGCAGCTCCAGAAGGAATTGCCAGAGCTGGATCTGCCCGCTCCCTACGGGCAGTGAGGCAAACGAGAGAAGATAGTGTCTCAGTCTGGAGAAGTCACCCGCCAGGACCCTGAGCAGGTGGCTTGTCACTCCCTACAGGAAACCCTGGGATTCCTTTTACATAGGGTGAGCTCGACACTCCCTTCTTTTCCTTGCTGGTTAGCTTTTCTGCTTGCCACTGAGATGGGCATGCATAAGCAAGGTTAGATTTCATAGCAATCAGCCCCAAATTCTGGGGAATGGAATGTGGCTGGATTTGCAGGCAAGATTTCTTTTTGTTTGTTTGTTTGTTTTAATTAAGTCGTTTGTACATACACCATGAATACATTTATGCCATTATGGGATTCAATGTATTGATTATTTGTACAAACTGGAGTGCTTACATCCTACTAATGAACACAGTCTTCACCTCATTTACCCAATTACAGCGTTAAGACATTTGTGTCCTACACCTAATAGATCCAATTTGTACTTGCAATATGCTCCTTAGGTGTGGTCCCCCTACTAACCCTCCCTCTATCAACCCACCTCCCTCTCTTCTCCCCCTCCCCTTCCCTCCTTCATCCTAGGCTATACTTGTGTTTCATTTTCCTATAAAGGCCACATCACTGTCTGATTTCTACTTGGTCATGAAGCCTCTGTCAGCACCTTGAGAGTCTGGGAGAAGCTGTGTTCTGTGTTTGAGGTTGACTGCCCCTTGGCAGAGCCCTAGGCTTGGTTCTTGGCTCTAAGTTCTGCAGAGAACTTGGGCACAGAGAAAAACAACAGAAGAAGATTCTGGTGCCTTCTTTTCCCTCCAGGCATGGATGGTTGGACATCCTACTGAGGGTAGAGGATGCCAGCAGCAGTTTGCTCTGTGGGCCTCACAATTGCAAACAGCCTATTAGCTCACCAGCTCAGTGGCTTAGAAGAACTCACTTGAGAGTTATTTTTAATAATAAATCCTTAAAATACATTGTCAAATGACTTTATGTGGAATTAATCTCTCTCTCTTTTTTTTTCTGAGACAGAGGTTTACTCTGTCACCCTGGGTAGAGTCCCATGGAATCAACATAGCTCACAGCAACCTCAAACTCTTGGGTTTAAGTGATCCTCCTGCCTCAGCCTCCCCAGAGGCTGGAACTTCAGGTGCCTGACACAACACCTGTCTACTTTTTCAATTTTTAGTAGAGATGAGGTCTCACTCTCTTGCTCGGGCTGGTTTCAAACTCCTGAGCTCAGGCAATCCAGACTCCTCAGTCTCCCAGAGTGCTAGAATTACAGGCATGAACTACAAGGCCTGGTCTAATTTTCTCTATTTTAATAGAAATGAGGTCTCTCTCTTGCTCAGGCTGGCTTGAACTCCTGAGCTAAGGCGATCCTCCCACCTCAGCCTCCCAGAGCGCTGAGATTATAGGCATAAGCCACTGCACCCCGCTGAATTAACCTCTTTTAGAAGGTCAGTAAACTCTGCAATACTTTCTAAAAACAAGAATAAGACACGTTTGAAATATTTATTCACTTGTGCCTCACATGGGGGAGATGATTGAGAATTCATTGGAATGGTTTCCTTTTCTTTTTGTCCCCATCTTTCCCTACTGAACCATCTACCCGTGCCATTTATTACTAACCTAAACCTCAGTGCAGATATGCAGGGCTCATGTTTGCTTTCCAGAAGCGTCCTCACCAAGGGACCTTGCCACCTAGTAGGAAGCCCTGACCTTTCAATTGCATGCTATAGAAGCAGACCTTGAACATTTCAAGGAAAGAGGTACATGTTACTCCCAAGTCAGGTGTCTAGACCTAGGACAGATGTCTCTGTGACCTCACAAAGCTAAGGGAGCCAAGGTAAACTCACCAGGGTTGGCTAGGCGGCTGCTGGTTGGGCCCAGGATCTGATATGGATCTACGGAAAGAAAAAGGGAAATTTGCTTCAATGTTGCTAAAAATACAATAGCATCAATAATATGAAAACGCCAATGCTTTAGACTTTCTTGAAAAGACTCATTTCATAACACTTTACTACTTTATTTGCACAAATCAAAAACCCTAATGGCTGGCGTGGTTTTCAACTCAGTAATTACAGAAACAACACAGATACTCAAAGCATCACTTTTTCATATTTGGTGCCTAAAATTTGTAGATTACGTTGTCAATACTCAAAAGAAAATAAGGGAACATTTGGAAAAGAGCTGTCTAATAGTCAACCATACAACAAATAAGTGGCGGGATAGTGTTCAGTGGGCATGATGGAGGCTTTTGGTCTTAGCGCCACATAGTACTGGCAACATTCAAATCCCCTTTTTTCCTGATGTGGCATAAAAGAAACACACCTGAAAACCAAGCAGCCTAGGTTCCAACCCCAGCTAAGTTATAAACAAAAAAAATTGTTGGACAAATTCTGGGTATTGGTTTTTCTCATCTGTAAATGAGTGGGTTGTGCTACCAAATTCCCCAGTTCCCTTCTGTGATCTTAAGCTTAGCAATTTCAACGCTAACCAGAATTTGTATTTTAGCTATAAAATTACTGTTCTTAAAATCTCAATTTGCTTAAAACTTATATGATTATTTAGCCATAGAAAAATTATTTAGCCATCAAACGAGCATGTTTTTGAAATAAGGTTTGGTGAAGCATAGAAGGTGTGGACAGGAATTTGGGAATCTGGGGTCCTAGCTCTAATTCTCTCCTGAACCAGAAGTGTGGCTTTTTAGCAAATCCCTTGACCTCGCTGGGCCTCCATTTCTTCACTTTACAAAATAAAGCATCAGAAATTTAATCTTAATACTTCTTTTACCTCTGATATTTAAAGTCTCTGATTTCGGTACCTGTTACCTCACTCACAGGTCTATTACACATCATCATAGTCTCTTCTTGAGAGGAAAAAAAAACATATGCAATATATTATTTAAATATTCCAACAGTAGGCCACATGGAGTCAATAGCTGCATGAGAAACAAGGGAGAGATTGCACATCCTGGATGGATACCTGGCTGGGGCCGTTGTTCTGTGTTCTTACTTATTGTTTGGGTTCCTCCAAGGGGGGGACCTATGACAAGGGGACAAGAAACACAGTGAGTAGTGCCAATGTCCATCCGGGGAGAGACCCACCTTGACAAGCGCCCTCCAGAAGGCGTTTCTCATTCATTCATTCACCCATTCATCACTGACACATTTATTTATTTTATTTGAGGACTCTTTGTACAGAACCTATACGTGACCCTGTTCCTCATGCTGGAGATTCAGCAGTGAACAAGCAGTTCATGGAAGAATTTGCATGTTATGGGGAAGACAGGGATTAACAATTTTTTAAAAAGGAAATCAACAGTATAGCACATCTGATGGTTCTGGGTTTGTGGGTTTCATTTTTAAACAGGCAATGGAGGGAGGTGCTTAATGAGAAGATGACATTTGAGCACAGCTCACCTGCTTCCTGTGCTCCTGTGTTTTGTGAGCTTCCCTCTTTGGTGTCTCTGATGCCACCATCCATCCCTGTTACTGTTTTTTGCATTTTAGGTCTTTTAGGTCTGTGTGGCTTCTTGTGTGGCCTGACAGGTGTTGTCACCACTCTGGTCTCTCCCCTAGACCTATCATACGCTGTTCCTTTCAAAAACCTTCATGACTGCGTCACCTAAGGAATTAAGGTCTGTCTTCATAGCATCATTCCCAGCTCCTTTCTTACCTTTCCAGTCTTCTTTTCCCTCACACATCCTGGACTCCAGGAATCTGGGGCCCTCACTGCCAGTCAGACATGCCAAGCTTGACATCGTTCCTTGTCCCAGCTCAACTGGAAATAGCTGCCCTCCCATCTCCACAGGGCCACTTCCTGTCTCTAACTTCCAGAGCTAACTCAAATGCTACCAGGTCTACACAGCCTTCCTAGATACTGCCCAGATGAGAAGTTACTTGTATAAATAATTCCTCTCCCCTGGTTATGAGACTATTCCATGTCTGACTCATCCATATGGATTCCACAGTGCACAGTGCTGTGTGCAGAATAAACAATTAATCATTAAAACTGAAAGGGATTCTAGTTATTGCTTGGGCAATAATTCATAATCCTAATCTCTCTGTTGAAATAATTCCCTTCGCTCATTCTTGCACATATTTTACTTCCTAGAGATGGCAAGATTGACACATACTGGTCCAGGAGTTCTTAAGTCCAGGAGTCATTCTCTTTCCCTATTCCCTTAATAGGAGATATATGCTAGACTTCAATGTATCATCACCTACCCACTGGTGGGCAAGTTCATGTCTCCAACTCCTCCCATCTCCTCATCAGGTTTATCTCAGTCTTTCATGGATGGAGATAGGGAATTGGCAGGATAGATTCTCAATAATCCGAAGGGCAAATAAATAAAGATAAACAAAAAAGCCAGGTGTGGCGGCTCACGCCTATAATCCCAGCACTAAGGGAGCCAAGGCAAGTGGATTTCTTGAGCTCAGAAATTTGAGATCATCCTGGGCAAGAGCAAGACCCCATCTCTACTAAAAAGAGAAAAGATAGCTGGGTGTTGTAGCAGGTACCTGTAGCCCCAGCTACTGGGGGGTCTGAGGCAAGAGGCTCACTTGAGCCCAAGAGTGTGAGGTTGCTGAATTATGATGATGTCATAGCACTCTACCCAAGGTGACAGAGAGAAACTCTGTTTCAAAAAACAAACAAACAACCCCCCCCCCAAAAAAAACCAATCAGAGGGACAAGGTCAGAGTAGGTCATTGTGCTGACTCCAATCCAGCAACCTTTCATTCATCCAGAACCTTCTTCCAAGAATCCTGCAAACTTCAAATCTCTAAACCAGGTGAGCTGAGACAACACGCAAAGGTCTAAATGAAAATCCTATGCCATCTTTCAAGGAATGGGTATCATGGACAGGCCCTCAACTGACAATTAGTTTTGATATCTACTCAGAAAGCAGGGAAGTAGATGCTTTCTCCTGTCCCCCTTTATCTTATGAGTCTGTTCTCTAACCCAATCCTCAGAAAATGTTTCCCCTCAAAGACTGGGATGCTAGTCACTTACTTTTGTTGAGGCCAGAATTCATGTTATTGCTCCATGCTCCTCTCCTTACCGAATCATAGGAAGGATCTAGCAAGAAACAACAAGTTAGGGATATGTTAGCGCTGTCTGCTTTAAGAAAAGTTGCATGAGGATTCTCTCTTAAGTGATCAGGGGAGATTAATTTTACTTCAGCAAAAAATGAGGACCATAGGATTCCTTTAATAGACATAGAAAAAATATTCGACAAAATTCAGCACCCTTTTATGACAGGAAAGTTTAAGAAAATAGGCATAGATGGGACTCATGTCTAAATTATAAAGGCCATATATAACATGCCCACAGCCAACATCATATTGAATGGGGAAATTGAAAGCATTCCTGTTTAGAAGAGGAACAGGTTGCCCACTGTCACCACTTCTGTTCAATGTAGTGTTGGAAGCCCTACCCAGGGCAATCAGGCAAGAGAAAGAAATCAAGGGTATCCAAATGGGCAAAAAAGAGGTCAAGTTATTATCTTTACTGATGATCTGATCTTACATCTAGAAAACCCCAAAGATTCAACCAAAAGACTACTGGAATTGATAAATAAAATTAGTAAATTCTCAGGCTACAAAATAAATGTACAGAAATCAGTAGCTTTTATATATACCAACAATGATTGTGCTAAGAATCAAACAAAAGATATAATATATTTCTCATCAGCAATAAGAAAATATAATACCTAGGAGTATACTTAACAAAGGAGGTGAAAGACCTCTATAGGGAGAATTATGAAACACTGAGGCAAGAAATTGCAGAGGACGTAAACAGATGGAAAAATATACCAAGTTCATGAACAGGCAGAATCAACATTGTTAAAATAGCAATACTACCCAAAGTGATTTACAGATTCAATGCAATTCCCATTCAAATACCAATACCATTTTTTGTAGATCCAGAAAAAATAGTTTTATGCTTCATAGAGACCCACAAGAGACCCTGATAGCTAAGGCATAATAAGAACAAAGTGGGGGCGGTGCCTGTGGCTCAGTGGGCGGGGCGCCGGCCCCAGGTACCGAGGGTGGAGGTTCGAGCCCGGCCTCGGCCAAAATGCAACAACAACAACAACGAAGAACAAAGTGGGAGGCATCTCTTTACCAGACTTTACGCTATCCTACAAGGCTGTAGTAACCAAAATAGCATGGTACTGGCACCAGAGACAGAGACCTATAGATCAGAACCAGAGAACCCAAGGATAAAATCATCCTCATATTCCCATCATATTACTGACAACATAGATTAAAAACATATACTGGGAAAAAGAATCCCTTCAATGGTGTTGGGAAAACTGGATAGCCACATGTAAAAGACTAAAAGGAGGTCTGCACCTTTCACCACTCACAAAAATTAACTCATGAAGTATAAAAGACTTATATCTAAGGCAGGAAACTATAAGAATCCTAAAAGAAAATTTTGGCCTTGGCAAAGAATTCATGAAGAAGACCCACAAAGCAATCATAGTAATGACAAAAATAAATAAATGGGACCTGATAAAATGAAAAAGTTTCCGCAGAGCCGAGGACAAAAGAGCAAATAGACAACCTATAGAACAGGGGAAAATATTCACATGCTGTACTTCTGATAAAGGGCTGATAACCAGAATCTGCAAAATGCTCAAGCAAATCAGAAGAAACAACCAAACAACCCCAATAAAAAGTGGACAGAAGACATGAACAGAAATTTTTCAAATGAAGATGATGCTCAACATCTCTAGCCATCAGGGAACTGCAAATAAAAACCACAATAGCACCCACCTCCAATGAGAATGGCTAGCATAAAAACTCCCCAAATAACAGACGCTGGTGTGGATGAGAACAAAAAAGGAATTCTTATACACTGTTGGTGGGACTGTAAACTAGTGCAACCTCTACGGAAAATTCTATGGCGATATCTCAAAGAACTGAAAGTAGACCTACCATTTGACTCAGTAATCCCACTGCTGGGTAGATACCCAAAGGAAAAAGGCCGATTTTATAAAAGGGACACCTGCACTTGAATGTTTATAGCGGCACAATTCACAACCACAAAGAGGTGGAAACAATCCAGGAGCCCACCAATACATGCATGGATTAATATAATGTGGGATACGCATACTATGGACTACTATCAGCCGTAAAAAAGAAAAAAGAAAAGGTGATCTGGTATCTTTTGGGACAACATGGAGGGAAGTGGAAACCATTCTTCTCAGTGAAATATCCCGAGAATGGAGGAACAAAGACATGTAGTCAATACCAAATTGGAAGTAATTGATCAATACTTAAGGGCACTTATGGAAATAAATGTCAGTGAAAATCCCGCTGGGGGGGTGGGGAGGACGGGATGAGTAAATTCACACCTAAAAGGTTCATTGCATACTATGCTGGTGAAGGGCACACTTAGTTGTATAACTTTTATTCAACTCATACAAAAATAAAGTGTGTAAAAAAAAAAATGTATCCCCCCAATAGTCTGAAATTTAAAAAACTCTAAAAAAATTAATAAACACAAACCTCAAGAAAATTAAAAAGATGAATACTACATAATCTCATTTACAAGTGCGATATTGAAAGTTGAATTCACAGAAGTAAAGACTGGTTATCAGGGGCTGTGGGGGAGAGGGTTTGGGAAGATGTTGGTCAAAGGATATGAAATTTCAGTTAGATGGGAGAAATATGTTCAAGAGATTGCAATATGGTGACTACAGTTAATAACAATGTACTGTATTCTTGAAAATTGCTGTGAGAATATATATATATATAAGAGTCTCACTTTATCACCTAGGTGGAGTGGCGTCACAGAGCTCACAGCAACTTCCAGCTCCTGGGCTTAGGTGATTCTCTTGCCTCAGCCCCCTGAGTAGCTGGGACTACAGGTTCCCACCGCAACGCCCAGCTATTTTTCTGTTTTTGCAGTTCGGCCGAGGCTGGGTTTGAACCCGCCACCTTCGGTATGTGGTGCCGGCGCCTTATTCGATGAGCCACAGGTGCTGCCCAAATATATTTTAAGTGTTCTCACCATAAAAATGTTCAGTGTGTGACATAATACTTATGTTGATTAGCTCAATTTAGACATTTCACAATGAATACCTATTTTACAACATGTACATTATAAACATTATCTATAAATCTGGATTAAAAAATCTGTTATTTCCAAACAAAAAAAAGTTAATAAATTTACTTCAGCAGAAACTTGTTAAGCATCACTAAATTCTGGGAGTGTAGTCTTCCCTGCGGTGGGGCTGAGGTGGCGGACAGAACAGTAACCCTGATTCTGAGCAGGTTGCAGTCTTACTTGGGAGCTGGGGTGATGGAAAGAGCCTGAATTTGAAGTACAAGGATTGGTTCAAGTTCTGTCTCTGTCATTATTTGTTGTGAGACTTTGGAAGAAACCTCACACTCCTCTGATCCTCAATTTTTTAAAATATGGAAATAAAACTTTATGTGAACCACGTACCTTATGGGGCTGTGGTAATGATTAAATGAGATAACATACACAGAGCACTTTATAAAGCTTTCTACAGATAAAAGCATGAGGTTGGAAAGGAAAAAAAATGTCCACAGCTGTGTGGCAAAATCCCCCCTGGGGGCCGACTCCAGCCCCTATCCTGCACGCCAAGTGGTGAAGCCGTCGCAGAGCAGTGGGTTCGTTCAGGCTCTCTTGGGTCTCTCAGACTTTGCTGCCGAGTGAGCAGGGCTAGCCCAATGACCACAGAGAGAGGGACAAGGCCAGCACTGTGCGTGGTAGACACCAGGGGATGGGGACACACTTCCTGTGTGGACGTGACACCAGGCCTGCTCCAGACTGTGTTGGAGAATACTCCACGAAAGTGAGAAAGTTCCTCACCGTGGAAAGATTCCACCTGATTCCAGAACCATGTTCAGAGATTGCTCAACTAACTGGCTGGAAACTTTGCTCATTTCCTCTCCCGGGTGTGAGTCCCAGGGAGACACAGGGCAGGAACAACAGACCAGCTGAAGGATACAGAATTATGACTTTCAAAGTCTTTCCACGAACAACAAAGAAACCATAAAAACCATCCCAACAAATGGAGCGCAAACCCCATCAAACAGGCTGACAGGGTGAAGGCAAACCATCCCCTCCCGCCCCTTCTGAGCCCTTCAGACAAATTAGAAGAAGGCCTGGGGAGATGGATGGACTCTTTCTATTGCCTGGTCTTGCTGTTTCTGGCTAAGAAGAACCAACAGTCAAGGGCAGTTTTCTGTTGGAAAAACCCACGTGCAGATGCACATTCCTTATGCCTCTGGAAAGGTCCGTTCAGTTTTTAAATTACAGTCCTTAGCAACTGGTAGGAAAAGCAAAACAGAAAGTGAGGGGGTGTGGCTGGGAGGAGGGGTAGGGCCAGGACAGGAGAGAGAGACCAAGCTCAATGCCTTTAACTCATCTGCTTTTATTTTTGCTTTTTTTTTTCTTTCACAATTCCTCCTGTAAATAGATTGCTCTTCTGGCTTAAAAAAACAACCCATGCACATGAAAGAGACCCTCGTGCATAGAAGCTTGGAATGAGGTTGAGCGCTCCGGTGGGCACTGTCTGAGTTATCTTGCTGAGGATGTGGACACGTGCAGTGTCGGTATCAGCGACAGAAAAGGTGAGAGTCGACAAGAGCTTTTCTGTGAGCAGGAAGAGGGTTAGTTAGGTTTCCAGTAGTTTATCAGGCCCAGCTTGGACACTGCTCGGTGTGCTTGGCTGTGGGGTGGGTATGAAGTGATGAGGAGGGTTCCCTGCCCTGCATGTAAATCATATGAGCGGATAAGATGGTGAGGAGACATTTGGGGCTATGCAGGTGCGGGAGGGACAGGTGAGTGGCATTGGGGTAGGGGAGGCCTTCCTGGGGCTGTGTGGCTTGAGTGAGACCTCTCTGGAGGGAGGACAGTGAACAGAGGTGGCAGGAACAAGACAGAGCAGGTGGTGTGGTGTCAAGGTGACATCTAAGGATAACCACGGTGGGACAGACTGACTAAACGGGCGTAAAACAGTGGTTCTCCACCTTCCTAATGCCGCGGCCCTCTAGTGCAGTTCCTGTGGGTCGAGACCCACAGATTGAGAACTGCTGATGTAAAAAGTTAGGCGGGAGAGCTGGGACATGTTCAAGGTTGTTGATGGCAGCTCAGGTCTGCCTGGACTTGGGGTTCCAGGCAATGGTAAGAAGTGCGGGGCACACGGTGATGAAACAGGAAAACAGGGGTGGGGAAAAACGAGCTTGCGATGGCCTAGGAGGGTGGCTCACTTAGTAGGAACAGAGCAGAAAGTGGAATTGATGAAGACAAATTTAAACAACAACAAAAAATCACCAACTTCCAGAAATCAGAAGTTTCGTCTTGAAGTACCATCCAAAGTTTTGACTTGATACCAGCTTAGTGCCCATAACGCTCTGTCTCAAGTCTTTCTGCACCATTTTCTACCTTTAGTCGATAGTCTATCCAAAAGCTATCTTGTAACAGAAGCCCAAACTAAACCCAAATTTTGTCCATGTGTCCATGCTACCATTTTCTTCCTCCAGGGACAGAGCAAGCATGCAAAAGTTACACAAGGCACAAATTCCCTTTCCCCAACAGGGGTGGGTGATGGCGGGATTTTTCTGCCACTCTAAGAAACCAGTCCTGGTTTGCAGTTGGTGCCTTGTCAGAGTGGCCTGAGAAGGGACACAGAGCTTCTTGGGGCAGTTCTTCTATGGAACTACCAGGGGCAGAAGCCTGGCTGAGAGGACTTTGGACGTCCCAACCAACCCTATGGGCCTTTCATAGGTGAAACAGCAAGTGACAGAAACAGAAAGCTACGCAGCTGTCAGCCTGAACTGCTTTCTTACTGAAGTTAAACGAGCCATAAACAGCACTAGCCAGGCCATAAGTAAGCTGGTGTCTTCAGGTGATTCCAGCAGGGCGTGGAGTCGGAGCCTCAGGACGCCACCCGCCCCCCCCAGTGGGTTTGCATTCTCTGATACTTGCATACTCCCCCCGTATACACACAGACACCCAAATCCACAAGGACAGCCTGTGCCCACATACTAAGGAGTTTAACAAATGCCTCCTTCTGCAGGCTCTGGGGTTCTAATGCAAGATTTAAATTAAAACCAGCAATTCCTGCTCCAAAGACAAAGAATAAAGAGGGGGTGCCAAGGCCAAGAGCTGAGGCCTGGAATCCTGCCTAGGAGATCTGCAAACTGGGGCAGCCTTGCAGAGTGAATGGGACAGCCAAGGAAACACCAGCGCGGGCCTGGCCGGGGTTGGCCCAGGCGATGTCAACATCATTGTTACCGGGAGCATCATTGGGTACCAGACAAATTCAGACCTAGAACCATGGCGGCCATCCTCTTCTCCCCTCTGTTCTCCTTCCCGCCTTCTATTTTCCCACTTCTCATCCAGCTTAGTCAATCATTCATTCACGTTTGTTGTTGATTGCTTCCTCCACCTGACTGTCAAGCCCACCAGGGCAGGGATCGTGGGGATGTCTTTTGGACCCTCTGATGCACCCAAGTGCCTTGGGCAATGCCCAGCCTGGGGAAGCGTGCTGTAAGTACCTGAAGGAATGAATAAACTGGGCCGGCATTTCCTCCTTGCTAAGTTCACACAGTTTTTCTTGTCTATTACATCGCTAGCTGAAGAACATCCAGGGTTCCCCGCCCCCCACTTCTGCATTAAAGTAGGTCTCCAGGCTCAAAGTCTAAGCCTGAGGTGATGAGCAGTGCAGACGACGTCACCCCACGTCCCCTCTGAGTATGATGGACGGCAGTGCACCCAGTTAGGAAGCACAGGCTGAATGCCGTTCCCACGGGGAGTCAAGGGCGAGCTGCTACTCCCTGGAGAGGTCTGCATGTGATTTTATGTGCTTTTCACAATGTCTTTGTGGAAACCAGGGTTCATTTTTTTTCCTATTAAAAGTCACGCAAGTGAAAACTTAGCAGTGTGGTCAGCTCCAGTCCCAGACATACAGACAGAAATATGTCTATAACCAAAAATGGAAAGTCCTGGACCCGCGAGCTGGCCCAGCGGCTCAAACTGCTGCACAGACACGTTCCCTCCCGGAGCTTCTGCCTGAGTGGGCCATGTGAAGGCTCCGCAGCCCAGCTGCCGGCCAGGTCAGCACACAGAGAAGGTCTTTTTTGGGGGGGCGGGTTACCTGCTTCCAGAAACAGCCTGAGTGTGCCCTGAGGCCCTCCCACGGAAGGTACACGGGTCTCCTTCCTGAGAGCAGAGTTCAGCAAAGACAAGCTTGAGGCAGCAGCCAGAAGCACAATGTGTAAAAAGTGGCCGTGGGGACCAGGGCAGGAGCGGATGCTCTCAGAACTTCCCTGGGGGGACAGATGGCTTCATCAGCAGAAAATCACACCCCAGTTCACACAAACTCGCTTTTTATTTTAGTGAAGGCTGACTTGACTCGACCGAGTACCAAGATGCCAGATCTTACTGTAATTCCTTTTCGGAAAAGTCACCAAAAGCACTTCGTGTGGAGTTTCTGGTTTCAGCCAGTCCTGAGATCAACTTCCGCCAAAGGAAAGAGATGGGAGCCCCGTTCTGGAGAACCAGAGCTTTGCCAGCCATTGTGGGCACCAGCCTCACGTGGGCGATGGCCTAACAGTGTCCCCATTATGTGACGCTCAGCGTGGCTGGGATTTGACACTAAATGGCCTCTTAGATTCCAGGAGAGACCCCCTGGGGTAGAGAAATACGAGCATGGTGGATTTTTTTCTTTTTCTGAAAAGTTCCCATTGGAAGGAAAAAGCCTTTTCTGGACATGTCCATCTCAGAGACATACCAACGTTAACTACTGAAGTCTTTAAACGGGTCCTAGAAATATGGCCAGACTCCGGGGAAAGATCGTTCCCTGCTCCGTTGCCTGCAGTCGGCCCACAGGCAGCTCTCCCCTTTGTTATGACTTCACCCGGAGGCAGAGACACAGCAGCTAGCCCACAAAAGCCTCTCTCTCTTCATGCCCTATGACATAAAACCTTGCTGTCAATGACTTGGTGGAAAAAAAGATGCATTTTCCCTGAAACTTCGCGTTGAATTTCTGGTTGCTGCTGAGAAGGCTGGCGGCACCCAGCCCTGTTTGTCCTTGGGAAGCCTGGCCTCTGAATGCAGACCTTTCAGCCCGGGAGTGGCCAAGGCTGCTCGCGCTCCGAGCAGAGCAGGGGCCTTGGCAGCCAGAGCCAGCATGATGCAGGCCTCTTTTCTCGAAAGGGTGAGATGCAAAGGAGAAACGCCCAAAGAAACGGCAGCCCTGAGACTCAAAGACCTCAGACTCCCAAGAAAAAGCCAAGCTCACACAGAGGAAGACTGGCATTGTTTTTGTGGAGAGTAGTGGTCTTTGTTGCTGGGGTGGAGGTCACCACACAGTGATAGACAGTGGCTGAGGTGCCCCTCTACGACCTCTTCTAGAGCTGAGACCTGTGTTTCTGGCAGGCCCAGTCTTTGAGGGGCAGCCTCTTCCAACCTTCCTGACCCGCAGCTCAGGGCCGGCTGCTTGTCTGGCCTGGTCTGATATCTCCCCTGCCCTCGGCCCTGCCAGCGGCCAGTCCAGGACTGACTCCCTCATTCCTGACCTCCCGGCCTGGCCTCTCCCACTTCACAAACTGCACAGGCCACTTGCCTTAAAGCAGTGAAAGTTCATATAGGGTTTAGGGGGCCCTCGGGAAGTTACTCTTTCTCCTTGGTGGATCCCTGGGTTATTTTGGTGGTAAGGACATAGAGTTTAGAATCAGTTCGCCCTGGGTTCAAATCCCAGCCCTGCCGCTGCCTGTTGAGTGACCTTGAGCATGCTGCTCTGACCTTGGTCATGCTACTCTACCATTTTGGACTTCAGGGTCTGTGTCTCTGAAAAGAACTAGTAATAAATGCTTTAGGGTTGCTACGTAGATTAAAACACACCCACATACATACATGTAGCATATTCAAGCTCGCCCGTTCCTCTACCACGGTTATCTTGGTGTAATGACATTTCAAAGCTCGTCAAGGAAGGCCTTGGAAAGGAATGGCAGCTCCAGGGCCATAGCGGAGGAAGGTCAGTTTCACTCCTGTACCCTCCAAATTTAAAGGAAGAGGTAGATTATTCTGGGCCCCAGTTTGAGAAACACCACCCCAGAAGACAGAGAGGGCTGCTGGCCTGGGTGGTGTGTGGGGATGTTGGGCTTGGCTATCACCCTGTGTTGTTCTTCTCCCAGACTGTCGGTGGCCCAGGGTCCTGCCCAGCTGGCCCTGACGCTCAGGGTGAGTCCCCAGCCCATCCTCTGTGATCTATGGGGGCCACTCCGCCCTTGCTTGAGTGGCCTCTTATGTCTCAAAGAGCAACAAAGGGGCTTGGCTTCCATTGAGAACTCAGGAGGAGGGAAATATCTGGAGAAGGTTTTCCTTGGAAAACTTGGAACTCACAGAAAAAAAAAACAAACTTGGAACTCAGAAAAAAAAAAAAAATCCTGGATCAGATTTCCTTTGCTGCAGGATCTTGTCCTGGAGTCCAAACGGCCCCTCGAGCCTCAGCACTGGCCCCACTGCGCGGAGCATAATGGAGGTACTATTTAATTCATTCTATGTGCAAAGGGGAAGAAAGACATATGAGAAAAATGGTTGAGAGAAATGGATGGTTTTTAAATAGGGAACGTTTGCGAAGTTAAGTGGCACGCTTGCCAGGCACAGCCCTGCCACAGCCACACGAGGCTCCAGCCGAGCCTGGGCCCTTCTGTTACTGTGCTTGTCCCGTAGGCTCTGTGTTTAAATGACACAGATGTCTAAAGGGCCTATTTATTTTGATAAGGCCTCAAAGTGGGATTTGGGGCCACTCAGATGTGGAAAAGCAATTCATACTGACTAGATTAATTGGGTGTTTGCCAAAACCCCCCTGCACATCGGGCCACATAGACGCAACTAAATTGCATACTTCTCCGGTCAAATCTGCCTCGGGTTTAGGAGAATTCCAGGTAGGAAAAAGAAAACAGAACTGTTCACTTAGGTAACCAGGCTCGAGTACAAATGAGAGGCAGCCTCTGCTCAACCCTCCTGCCCTGCTGAGAGCCCCACCTGACCTCTCATGTTGAAGCGAGGCTGCCCTCCCTCTCCCTGGACTGGGGAGGACACAATCCTATCTCTGCTCCACAATCCAGCGTTTGCCTCATCTGTTTCAAAGTTCTGCAGCTCAAGGCTCACTGGGTCATTGTCTCACGTTCCTTGTTCTAGAGTGATTCTCTGTGCACGGATCTCCCTTGAAAACAACAATCTTTGGGAAGGGAAGGACTGTATCTGAATCACCTGTTTCCCTGGAGAACTAGTTCTTGCCCTCCCCCCCAAAACCGACTTATTGAATTTAATTTATACCTATAGCCCACCACACATTCGTTCATTCAACAAGGTTTTACTTAATGTCTGCTCTTGGGCTGGACACTTCGATGTGCTCAGAATACAATGTTGGCTGGACAAAGCTTCCTCTGTGGGGCTCACATTCAAAACGAATGGTAACCTGCATAACAGAAAACAGGGGAGGAGTGTAGGCAGTGCTGGGGTGGAAGGGCCTCCCTGAAACTACGTGATCTCAGTAAAGACTTAATCTAACACGGAACCAGAGCTCTGTATAGCACCATAATTATCTTTTGAAAAGTGATTCAATCACTCTACATTGATCTCCAAGCCCTTCTGGAAAGTCCATGCTTTTCAATTAATGGAGGACAGCAAAATTAGCTAAAAAGTCTGACAGCATCTCTTCAATGTTTGGGTGAGGGACAGTGATACGTCTTTTTATTAAAGAGTCAACCAATTTGTGGTCTTAGGCACACATTGAACTAGAACTGCCATTCAAATCAAGAAACTTAACATCCCAACCCTGCTTACGATTTGCCTTTTGACCTGTGTCTGAAGTGGTTTTAGGAAAGGGTATGTCTCTGGGGTCATTGTTGGGGGGAAGTGAACAGGTGAGTTCATCCTGAACAAACTCTCCCCCTTTCTTGGCCTGGCAGGGGTGCGTGAAATGCTTCCTGAGCCCCATATTCACATGTAAGACAGAGCACAGTAGTTAAAAGAAAACGAACCTTCAGTGCCTCGTAGGTAGAATGTGGCCTCACTTATTATATCATAGAATCAGAGGCTCCTTTTCAGACTGCAAGGGACCTTCAGACATTATCTAAACCAGACATGCAAATTAGCACAGGCCTGGAGGCCCAAAGCCTGAGAGAAAGCATGTGTGGCTATGCAAGAATTTTAATAGAAATTGAAAATATGACTCATAGCATAAAAACTGCCTTTCTCTAAACTCCTCTAGGATATTGGGCAGGACTGATCATTATTTTGCAGACAGGCCAAAGTCCTTTTAAGCACAAAAATTCTTCAAAATTATACAAAAACCAATTTCCATTACTTTGGACGAGTGGTACTTAAATCTTCTCAAGTATAGGTGTTTTAAGGATTCTTAACAAACTTGATGGGAAGAAATTCCATAATTTCTCTTTAATTTATTCTGAACAAGGAAATGGCTCATTGCAAAGGAAAGAACTCTGAACTTGGGTCAAAACTCTGCCTTCCTTCTCTGCCAGGAGTGAGCTGTGTGAACTTAGGTAAATGACTTACCCTCTCTGAACCTCAGTTAATCTATCTGTGAAAGGTAGATAATTGTGCATGTGTAGGTGAAATGATTATTCTTGAATTTAAGAGTCTGGAAAAGCACACAGGACACTGAATCCTTGCAGGGTTCTTTGGAGAATGAATGAGATCATGTATGTAAAAATGTTTCATATACTTCAAGTGTTCTACAGAATTAAAGCCAGATTCTTTTTTTTTTTTTTTTTAGAAAGTGTCATACTATATTGCTCTGCTTAGAGTGCTATGGCATCATAGCTCACAGCAACCTCAAACTCTTGGGCTCAGCGAACCTCTTGCCTCAGTTTTTCTATTTTTAGTAGAGTATGGTCTTACTATGGCTCAGCTCAAGCAATCTGCCCATTTTGACCTCCCAGAGTGCTAGGATTACAGGCATGAGCCACTGCACCCCACAAAACTGCTATTCTTTCCCAGAGATTAATTCATAAGAGTTAAGAAGTTAATCTTTCTTATGCCAACCAAAATTACTGAATCAGAAGGACCAAGTAAATATTTAATTAAATTGACAAAAAGTAGATTTAATGCATCCACGGTCAATGGTATTTACTGAATATTGACAGGGCTGGAGGAAAGGAGACAGGGAAAAACTCACAATTAAAGACTGCTAGATAATCTATAATCAGGTCCATAAATAGCCCCTGAACATGGTAGGGTTCAGGGAAGAAACTGTGATCTTTAGGAGTAAGGAAAAAAATTCTCCAGGCAGGTAGGACTTGACTTTGACAGATCTAGTAATTATCCTACTTAATATTCTTATTTTCTCATTAGATTATGCCAGACACAAGAATTTGAACTTTATCAAAGAGACGTGTTAAACTTCTGGACCTTCCCACGGCTTACAGGTCCCTGAGTCCAGAGAGGAAAAGCCCACTAATATTCTCAGCTTTTCTTCCTCAAAGACTTTTTCTTCTGGTCCAAGGATATTTCATGAGAAAAAAGCTCTTTATTGTCTTACATAGGGGCTTCTCTGAAGAGAGAAGGTTGTTACACTTATAAAAAGAGTTTAGGAAACTTTTTTATATTAAAATAACAAAAGATGCTGCCCACACTTTGGCTTTTCAGTGGAAGAAGCCCCAAGCGCTTACACCTCCGTCTGGCACAGAGAAGCTTCTCTGTCTAGATAGATGGACATTCAGAAAGAATGTGGCTTATGAGCTTGGGACTAAACAAGCTTCTTTCAAATGGTTTCCAACCATTGTCTTTCAAACAACCTCCCTGTAGTAGAATTTCTATGCCAGTGTATTTGGTGAGACAAATACATTTGGAATAGTCTGTGTTGAAGTGGCCACCAGTGGGTCATTTGGAGCACCAGGGATCTTCCCTTTTCTTTCCAGAGTGTTTTGGGACCCAACTTCTCAGATAGCCAACAGGGGCCTCTTCTACCCTCTATTACAAACCATGACCACATGGCCATGGCAATGGAGCCCCGTCAACCAAGGCCAATTCCTTTTTGAGTCTTAGCTGTGTCGTCTGTATTGAGATCAACGTCTCCAGTCAAAGCGAAACTTGGTAAGACAGCAGACCTAAAATACTAACAGCCCAGAGTCTGGAGATAATTAGAAATTCAAACTCCAAAGGCCCACCTAGTGTGAACCCCCACTAAGAGCTGGTGAGCTCCAGTGGCCCAGCAGCTTTGAGAAACAAAAAGGCCAAAGACAGCCCCTGGGGGGCAGGAAGGCCAAGGTGGGCACCCCTGAACAACCAGGACAGCACAGGTGGCCTGGTGCCCTTTGACACAGGGACAGGCAGAGGTGGCTCTGTGGTGGAAGAAGGGACGCTGACCCAGAGCAAGAAGGCAATAAAGCATGAGCTTATTCTAAGAACACAAGCCCTAGTTCCAACTTCCCCCCTGTTCCTTCCCCTACCAAGGGCACTTTTGAATTTATAAGAGTGTGGGTGGATGCACAACAGAACATGTTCTGTTCTGCAACAGAACATTCTGGCAAATGTCTTTAAGGGGATTGGGATTGCTTTTCTTTCTCCTTCAGAACACTGAGGTGATGAAGCTTGCAGTGGTAGAGAACTGCTTACCTGTAAGCTTTTTAAGGAAACTTTACAATTTGATTTATTAATTTCTTATTCACTCCCAGCTCGCATTTTTTAAATTAAATTTTTTTCTTTTCTTTTTATCAGCATATTTGAGTCCAAGCATCCCTGGCTGCTGCAGCGGTAGAGAGCAGACAGGTATAGTTAAGAAGCACTTTATTTTGAACAAGGGGAATAATAACACAGCACTTTATAGCTATATTATATATATATATATTTTTTTTTTTTTTGAGACAGTCTCACTATGTTGCCCTCGGTAGAGTGCCATGGAGTCGCAGCTCATAGCAACCTCAAACTTTTGGGCTTAGGTGATTCTCTTCCCTCAGCCTCCCGAGTACCTGGGATTACAAGCACCCGCCACAACACCTGGCAATTTTTTTTTTTTTTTTTTGACCGGGGCGGGTTTGAACCCACCACCTCCAGCATATGGGGCCAGTGCCCTACTCCTTTGAGCCACAGGCACCACCCAACGACCTGGCTATTTTTGTTGTTGTTGTTGTTGCAGTTGTCATTGTTGTTGCAGTTGTCATTTCATTGCAGCCTCAGTGTATGTGGCTGGCGCCCTAACCACTGAGCAATGGGCACCAAGCCTATATATTACATTTTTAAAAATCCTATTGATAGCTAGGTGCTAGGCAATAAAGCATGAGCATATTCTAAGAACACAAGCCCTAGTTCCAACTATGATCTGCGACTCCATGGCACTCTACTGAGGGCAACATAGTGAGACTTTCTCAAAAAAAAAAAAAATATATATATATATCTAATATATAAGGAGCCTATTGATAGCTAGGCTCACATCTGTAATCCTAACACTGGGAGGTTTAGGAGGGCGGATTCCTTGCGCTCAGGAGTTCAAGACCAGCTTGAGCAAAAGCGAGACTCTGTCTCCAATAAAAATAGAAAAACTAGAAGGGCATTGTGCTGGGTGCCTGTAGGCCCAACTACTTGGGAAGCTGAGGTAGGAGGAGCCCTTGAACATGGGAATTTGAGGTTGCTGTGAGCTATACGGCCACAGCACTCTACCGAGGGCAGCAGAGTGAGACTGTCTCAAAAAAAAAAAAAAATCCTTGTTGTGTATTACTCAATAAATTTACTTTTCTAAGTCTCTTCTCCATTTCCATTATCCTTAATGTAGCATTAAATACAGAAGGACCTATAAATTATAAAGCCTAATAATGAAAAATAATCTTTAAAACCACCTAATATGCTTCTTGAAATGCATGTAAGACTGAGTCCATGGCGTCAGTTCTTTTCTTTTGACCCATAGCAGGAATCAGTTGATCTAATCATGTCACCTAAACAACTAGCTATCACCCCCGGGAGGGAATGGTCCTTTTGATGGGGGTGGTGGCTGGGGGAGGAAAAGGTCCTTGTGGAGCCCTGGTCTCTGCCTGGGTGGGGAGGGGCTGCAGGAGTAGGGGCTGTTCTGCTTCATCTTAGCCTTATGATTCGGGACTAACCAATCTGTAAAATGGGACCAGTTGCAGGGCCAACCTAACAAGGCTTTATGCTATGCAAATGTGAAGTGAGGTGCTTAATAAATACTAGCTCTTACTGTTACTGGGTAGTGTGGGGAGGCATGACAAGAGAAGTGGAAGAGGAGTCACCTCTTCGTGGCTTGGGTGTGACCCCCACCTCTGTCAGCAGGGACACAGGCCTGAAGGGCCTTGAAGGGGAGTTCGAGCTGACCAAAGCTGCCTGCGGTGGTCTAAGGGTGGGTGCTGGGACTCTGTGCCGGACACGGGCTCTCTGAGAGCTCCTCCCTCCTCACTCGGGGAAGGGACTGATCACAGCTTCAGAGGGGTCACGCTGGAGTCCCCCAGGTGGAAATTTGGGGCAGGATGCAGAGGGAGGCAGCCAGGCCAGCAGCTGCAGAAAACACCAGACTCACGGGCAGAGCATCACGAGGGGCTGGCTCCCCACCACTTCCCGGGGAGCCACTTGACGCACTTTTCCTGTTATTTTCATCCATCCACCCAAACGTCCCTGCCTCCACGGTGCTCCACGTCTTACGAGGTGAAAGACTGTTGTGCCAGAGTCTGCTGAGTGCTCACGTGGTGCCTGGAGGGTCAGGAGGATCAGACTGCGCGGAGGCAATGCCATCTGATCTGACCCGGTCCTTAAAGGATGAGCGTGGCTCCAGGATCGTGGACCGGGGACAGGCAGGGAGGTGGGATATGAGGAGAAGGCTGTGTATGCCCGGCGGGAGAGAATGGGAGACATTCCACCTTGTGCTTGGAAACAGACCAAGCTGGATCCACTCGTGTCTGAAGGAAGGATCTTTGGATCAGAACCTGAATAGCAAAGCTGCCTCACCTCTGACCTCCAAGGTGTCTAGATAGTTCACAACGTGCCTCTAGCAGCCCCGCAGAGCCGAATCCTGACACTCCTGAAATACAAACACACTGGAAGGACAGTGGTGACCTGACTGTCCCTCATGGTGGCAGAGTCAACCAACCGGCTCTGAGCAATTGGAAGAGACCCCAGGGTGGTCCTATTCCCGGGGAAAGCAGCGCACCCTTTGAACTCTAAGTTGTCCCTATTTTTTTTGCGACCGAGTCTCTCTCTGTTGCTCTCTCATTGCCATGGTGTCACAGCTCACAGAAACCTCAAACTCCTGGGTACAAGTGATTCTCTTGCCTTAGCCTCCCGAGGAGCTGGGACCACTAGTGTCCTCCATCTGGCTACTTTTTTATTCTATTTTTACTAGAGACAGGGTCTTGTTCTTGTTCAGGCTGCTCTTGCACTCCTGAGCTCAGGCAGTCCACCCGCCTCGGCCTCCCAGAGTGCTGGGACTACAGGCATGAGCCCCTGTGCCCGGCCAGCTGGTCAGGCCTAGTGCCTGTATCTCAACCTCTGGGGGCTCCCGTGACATGCACGAACCTCTGCTGGCCTTCCAGTCCATGTGCAGTGATGCATTGCTTTAAAGTAATCAGTCAAACCACACAGAGGCTGAGAAGGACGGATGGAAGATATTTTTGAGTATGTTTCAAGGGAATCCTCAAAGAGTAGCACGTACATACATAGCAACCCAACAAAGGTCTTCCCAGACTGCCTGGGCCCGCCTCTAACAAGGCGGTGTACAATACTTAAAAGGGTTTTGCCTCATTATCCTGCAACAAATGTACACTTGTCTTAGGAAACAGGCTAACTGTTTCTAATAATTTAGAGAAAGTGTGTCCTAGTCACCGTGTACCCACGTGTGTGCAATGGCAGCGTACGAAGCACACCCAGGAAAGAAATAACAGTCCTTTTACTTGCAGAAAGGAAGGATAATGGTTACTTAGAAAGTGTCCCAGACAAGCTGTCAAATTGAATTCAGAGAGCTGGAGTCTGACTCCGGGACAGGGCTGGCTGGCTAAATTCTCTTGGGATTGGGGTTTCCTGCCTGCTGCAGCTTAGAGACAAGGATTCTTTGTTTCCAGTTCTCTCTCTCTTTTTCCCTCCCTCTCTCTCCCTCTCCTTCTCTCTCTCTCAATTTTGCTCTTACTCTCTTTGTGAGTGTGTCTCTCTCTTTCTCTCTTCTGGTGAAAGAAAACACACAACTCTCCAAAGAGGGTCAGATAAAAAGCAGACAAAACATTAACTCTGGAATTTCAAAGGAAAACAATTTTAAAAAATGAGATGGAGGGAGCAAGCTACTGTCTATCCTATAATCATAAATCCTGCCTTTGGACCACAGACGCGGCACACTCACGACCAGCCAACCTCCCTGCTTTGGCTAAAAATGGATTCGGGGCATTTCATCCCAAAGGAAAAACACCAAAGGACACGGCTCTTCACGGCTGTCCTGTGAGCCCCGTCCGCTCCAATGTAAGTGTCTGCTGCTGACTTAGACGGAGCCTGTATGACACACAACCTGCTGCCTACGAGATGACATTTACTCCCTAAAAATGACAGGAGGTGACCTCACAGCATTGCAGGCCTCTTCCATTGGGGACTCATGTTCCTGACCAACCTCCTCCATGCACTGAGCTACACCGGCCTCCTCGCCACACACAAGCGGGTGCCAAACGCTCACTTTCCCCTAGGATGATAAACTGTGTGACACTCCGATACAGCGACAGAACGGGGAACATTCTCCGCTCATCCACACATTCACCCATCACAACAAAGCTTCCTATTTTTTAAGTCAGGAAAGATTCAAAGATACATGGAAGTAGAGAGAGAAGTGTAAGGAAACCTGGGAGCTTGTCACCCTGCACTGACAATTGTGACTTTCCGCCCTTGGCACCCCCTGATCATTCTGCAGCAAATCCCGGCTCCCTCCCGGCTCCTTTGCTGAGCTTTTTGTCTTCCAGTTTCGGGGAAGCCACCTTGAAACAGAGCTACCCAAGGCTCTGTTCCTCCTCCCCGAGTCACACACCTGTGTCACACACCCCACACCTATGTCACACGGGGACCTTGGCTGTTCCCACAGAGATTCATCCGGGCTCTTTACCCCCCAAACCCAACCTGAAAGTTTACAGGGTTGTCCGGACCACAGCGCCCACATGCCCCAGCAAACACGCTCATTTCCTTGGCGACCACCTCCTTCCCTTCCCTGACCTGGTCTCAGCTCTGCCGGTTGTGTCTTTCTAGAGGCTCCATCTTTTACTCTGATCCCTAAATTGAAACTGTGCAGGACCCTGGGCATGTAAGTGCAGGGGAGGCTGGAAGGATGGGTGTCATATTCCCCAGGCGCCAGCGCAGTGTTGATTTGCCTGTTTGCACCTCTGAGTTTAACTAGAACCCCTGAGGGCAGGGGCTGGGTCCCATCCATATTTCCAGGGCTTGGCTGGGGTTCTGTACAGAGCAGGTTCTCACTGAATGAGTGGGGTGGAGGAAGGCAGGGATCCCAGAATTCAGGCCTATTCCGGACTGAGTTGCCTACGGTGTATGCCAACATATAGATAGATATAGTCATTTGTCCTCACCTGCCTGTGTGACCCCAGCTGGGCCCACAGATCTCTGCTCTTCTATGAAGGGTTTGGAGTAGACATTGTACTTTAGCATTTAATGATCCCCCTTTGTTACCCTTAGAGAACTTCTTGTATGTGGCATGCGTTTTTGCATTTTGATTATACAACATTACATATTATTCCTCACTAATTTTTTTAGGCATGTTATCTCCCTAGTAAGTGTTCAAGCAACGTGGCTATCTGGTCTACCTGTGAAGGATGTAGTCCCCTGGGGACAGGGGAGGCATCTGGCAAACCCAGATTGTAATTATTTTACAATACTAATGTTAATTTCTATTATGATTTTACTCGAATGAGTCAGAATAATCATTTACTATTATTAATAACCTTTACTGGCCACTTATTGGTGTGTCAGACAGAGCATTATATCAAGCAACTGAGGCAGGACAAAGTGAGAGCCTTTCCCCGGCACTGTCTGCTTAAGAGGGGCACCTGAGCCCTTAGTCCACACAGACGGTGAAGGAGTTGGAGATCAAGGCCCACCTCCCGCTACTTGATACTATTCCTTAAAGAATGTTTAAGGTGTTGTCAGACGCCTGAATCAAGTACGCTGAGGTAAAGATGTGAGAAGCAGCCTGGTGGGAGGAAAAGACACACCCAAGACCCAGGTTTGAGTCCCTCTGTGCCCCGAGACCAGCCGACTTGTAATGGAGCTGTGCTCCGCCCGTCGGGGCCTTGTTCCCGTCATCTGCAGAACGCAGACAATACTCCCAGCCTGGTCATCAAATGAGACACTGGTTGTGAAAACGCTTGGCAAGCAATAAGGACTGCAAAAAAGGGGTTGTTACTCCATGTGAGCCCCACCATCCAGAGATCTGCTTAAGAGAAGTGGGGCTTTTCAAGCTAACGGAGGCAGAGAGGCGGCCCCTCCTCTCTCCTCTCCATAATTGGCCTGTAAGCAGACAGATTTTTTTAGCCATCAGCCAGGCGTTTGCTGGAGCGGGCAGGCAGGCGATCAGCCTGCAGCCAGCGGGCCTCAGCTTCCGCACTCAGCGGCAGGTCCCGGGGCTCCTGGCCTGGGCCAGAAGCTCCAGGCTCCGTGGGCCCTGGCCGGCTGATGAGTTCCAGGAGTTAATAAACAAGGAACTCAATATCCTCCACCTTTTGGAGAGTCAGAGGTATTTAAACAGATTCAGCAGGAGGAACTAAGGAAATGAGGGCTTAGGCATGCAAAGCAGCTCTGACCTGCAAGCGGCAGGTTCTGCAGCCCCGCTGGCTGGCGGCTGAGCAGTGGGAAGGCCCTGGAGCAGAGCCTGCCAGAACAACCGAGGGAAGCTCTGAGCTGCCCCAGGGTGGACACAATTGCCTCTGCAGGACTGGAAGATCTCAGGAGAAGGTTCAGGGAGTCAGCAGCACCCCCACCCTAGTATTCTTACATACTTGGGAAAGCCACTTCTAGAACCCCAGTGTCCCCCTTGTAAAATCAAGTCACCAACACCGGATCTACTTTTTAGGGGAAGGAATTTCTGAGATGGGAAGCTCTCTACTAAATTTGTCAAAATCATATCACAAATCAATATAATCAACCATCAATGACAATAATTCAAAAACTACATAATGATTATATGGTGGCATCTAATATCTGTGCCTCTATCAGTATAACAATAAATGGATCTTCCTTTTCTTTCTTTCTTTCTTTTTTTTTTTTTTTTTGTAGTTTTTGGCTGGGACTGGGTTTGAACCGCCTCTGGCATATGGGGCCAGCGCCCTACTCCTTTGAGCCACAGGTGCCACCCAATAGGTCTTTCTTTTCTAGGATGAAGCTGGAGCTGGGCAAGGTCAAGATAAACAGCCTGAGTATCAGCTGGGTCTCATTTCTATAATGCAGGGTTTTTTTTTTCTCAAACTTGCCCCCTAGATTAGCTTATAGGAGGAAACTCCAGTGCCCAGGAGTCACCCCTGGACATTCTGAATTAGTGGGTCATTCTTGGGGCTTGAACATCCTCAGCATCTTTCATTTTAAATTTTTTTCATTTAAAAACTATAGCAAAATATATAAAATTTACTGGGCCAGGCGTGGTGGCACATGCCTGTAAGTAATCCTAGCACTCTGTAAGGGTGAGGCAGGAGGATCACTTGAGCTCAGGATTTCAAGAACAGTCTGAGTAAGAGCAAGACCGGGTCTCAAGTAAAAATAGAAAAAAAAAATTAGCCTGTTGTTGTGGCAGGTACCTGTAGCCCCAGCTACTCAGGAGGCTGAGGCAGAAAGATCACTTGAGCCCAGGAATCTGAGGTTGCTGTGAGCTAGGCTGACACCATAGCACTCTAGTTTGGGCAACAGAATGAGATTCTGTCTTGAAATAAATAAATAAAATTTATTGTTGCAATCATTAAGTGTAAAGTTCAGTGACACTAAGTACATTCATATGGCTGTACAACCATCACCACCACCATCACCATCATTTATCTGCAGAATTTTCTCATCTTCCCAAACTAAAGCTCTAGATCTTCTAAATAATAACTCCCTGTCTCCCGTCCCTACCGCCCCTGGTAACCACCATTCTACTTCCTGTCTCTATAAACTAGACTGCTTCACTTATCTTATAAGCGTGGAATCCCATGGCGTTTGTCCTAGGGCACATGGTGTTTGTACTAGGGCACAGTATTTTTAAAAGCTATCCAGGTGGTCCTCAGCAGGTTAGAACCAGTGGGTCCGGCCAAGCAGAGATTGAGGTGAGTTCCTCTTTGGAAAAGTTTTGAGCTGAAAGTGGGAAAACTACAGGGGAAGAGAAAAATAATGCAAAAGTTTCAAGTGTAGGCCCAAATCATCTTTAGGCTACCGCATCACTTTTGTGAGGGGGGAAAGGTGGTATTTGTGGGGAGGCCTGTCTGAAGCAAGGGAGTTCCATCCTCTAAGCTGAGTCTGAGGCCTTGCTCTGCCATTGAACAGCATGTACCCTTCAGGGAGTCCCTACTGCCCACGTTCTTTGTCTGCAAAGTGGAGGTAATAATATCTACCTTAAAGGGACACCACAAGGCTCGAAAGCAAAGCATGTGAAGGGGTCTGACTCCAGACTCTTCACAGATGACGGTCGAGGCTGCTGCGGTAGAAGGACAACAGCTTCTGTCATTATTTTCCAAGTGCGTGGGCCTTGACCACTAACGGTAGAGATAGCACAGCAGACTGCTCTAGCTGGGTCTAATCCATGTCCACAGGATATTTACTTTAAAGGGGCTTACAGATTGTTATAAATGAATTTTTAAAATATAACCTTTCTTCCTGGACACAAATAACCTTTAGAGATTGCAGCCATTTTCAAGAAATGAGATGGAAGGGCAATTATGCCGTTTAAAGTAGAAAGGCATTCTAATCTGGTAAGTGCTTTGAAGATGCACAGACAGCATCTCCTTAACTTCTCTCTTTTGTGCTTGATGCCAGCACCTGCCCTTTGTGGAGTGCACACGTGCACACATTTGCACGTGCACACACCATACACACACACACAGAGCTCTGGTACTCTTGATGAACTCTGGGGTTGTTTGGGGCTGTCTGTGTCTTATTCAAAGAAGATGGAGTCAAGGTCACGGGATGGCCCCTAATAGTTAATAGATAGCTATTAGAGCACAGCAGGAGAGAGGCTGGGAGGGGCGGGAGGGAGAGCTCAGCTAGCTTTGTCTTGCTAATGTACTTTGTTTTGTGGCGCTGCGGGTTGCTCAGACAGATTGAGACCACCTCACGAGGGGGATGCACAGAGGAGCAAGGCAGCTCAAGTGGAGAGCTTTCCTGGGACAAAAGATGCACCTGCAAAGCGCAGATTTAATCGTCTCTAGAGGCCAGGCTGATGTGGGAGATAAATGCCCAGCAGCACCTGAATGGGCCTGCGTTTGCCTGGATACTACAGTTAATTCATTTCAGAAGAGGGGTTGCTTCCCAGCCAAAGCAAGCTGCGCCTCCAATATGCCTGAACGAGCTGGCAGCATTACAGCCACAGTCCCCAGAAGCAAAAGGACCAAGGGAAGGGAATACAGTGTCAGGTAGAGGAGAGGGTGCTAAGAACTGCGGGAGGGGGCAGGTGCTTAGTGCCACATTTCAACCCGTACAAGCCAGTTTCTAAGCTAAAACCTACATTTTAAGCCCAATATCAGGAAACCTTTCATTGCTCAGCAGCATAGCCTCACTCCCTAATTCTGATGTTGTAGCAGAATACAGACTGGAGTTGGAGGAGCTTGTCAGGACCCTTAGGACAGCACATTGGGGTTCCTTCCCTCCCTTCCTTTCTTCCTGTCGCCCTCTCTCCTTCCAGCAGTTCCTTAACTTTCTTTCTCTTTTCCTTCCTCCAAAGAAATGGTTCCCTATCTGCAAGTGGAAAGAAACTCAAGCTGGGGACCTCACATGTGGCTCCAGGGTCATCTCCTTAGAGGCCAAGGGCTTGACTCTTACTGATTTGGTCTGTCCCCTTCATTGGCAGAAAACGGAGGTTCAGGACAAAAAGGGAAATTCCCAAAGTGTGTCAAAGGTGCCTTCACCTTTGATCTACGCTGTGTGTCCCTTACATATATTTTCTGTCTTATAGACATTTGCAACACAACGTTAAAATAGGCCATCAAGTAAAATGTGGCTTAGAAAATACTGTGAATCAACAGAAATTTAGTTTTGATGGTGAAATTCAACAAATCCAATTTGGAAAGGAGAAACTGTAGTAGAAACAGAACTGGCTCAGGATGGGATAGGAGAGAAAGCAAATAAAAAGCAGAGAAGTTTAAAAGCAGATTCATCCCATTATATATTTCTCTCACTAAATGTTCTAGTCATCAAATCACAAATTAACAGAAAACACAAAGTCCTATGTGATCAAAGGTGTAACCTTTGGCAAGACACTCATTTGGTGTTTCGGAGTCTTTGTTTCTGCCATATCCAAGAAGGATTTTGAACCAAATGGTCTTTTCCCTTATGTATCTCTAAAGTGCTATGCTGGGCTTCACTATACACAACTGTGCTGAAAACATCTACCTGCTCCTAATTACTAGTTCCCTCTTCCACGGGATTTTTCTTTTGCCATGGGAAAACTTTTTCTGCTCCCTCACTTCTGCTTCCTAATAATTATTTTTTCACATTTTTTCCTCCTATAAACCAAGTACCAGGCAGTATTCACTTGCTTAAATGCCTCAAATCTAACACGGTGTCTGGATCAAGCCTCACAATGTTGTTTCATAAATAAAGATGCTGAAAAATGCTATTGTGATGTTTGCTAAATGCATTGGCCAAAATCATTTGCTGAGATGGTTTTCTTTTTCTCTCAAACAAACCAGACCCAGATCAGACCAAATCCTCCAACTACCCCTTTAAAAATCAATTGCCATTGCTAAAATTTGTAAGGAAAATACATTCAAAGGTGGACATGCCCAAATCTCAGAATCTTCACTACGTTTAGCAGAGAAAACCCCCAACTTTCAGCTTTGAAATTGAGCAGTATCCATTTCATTCTAAGAGCAACAGGTTTTCTTTCATGCCATACGACTTCCAGTGACAGCTTTATGATACTATCACAAGAAATTTTAAAGCTTCGTTAGTTGTATTTTTGGCAACTAGTCGCCCAAATGGGAAAAAACGTTGTCTTCTCGTCGCGGACGGTATAAATAACTGAGTGGAACAAGGAAGCTGGTGGAAGACCTGAGAGTCTTAACAGTGGGGGTGTGTTCACCCCACATCTGGGGCGCTGGAGAGAAGACTCACCTTCTTTGACACTCAGTCGTGAGGACTGGTCCGTGTGGGAGGTTGTATTATAGGCCAGCAGTGAACCTGAGGAGCAAAGCAAAAAATATCTCATCACCCAAACATTCTCCTGCATCAACAGTAGGAGGTGGCAGAAGAAAGGAGTGGGGAGGGGAGGAGGGAAGAAGGACAGCGGGCTTCTGGAGAGAAAGAAAAAGCTAATGAAAGCCATTTCCTGGAGCCAGTCTATTGAAGGGCTGTCAGGGTGTCCCTGAGCTGCAGAAGAAGTTAGAACCCAACTGGGGCGAACAGGCCCCGCCCCACCGCACTTTGCCCCGCCCTGCCGCGCCTCGCCCCGCCCCACCGCGCCTTGCCCCGCCCCGCCTCGCCCCGCCCCACCGCGCCTTGCCCCGCCCTGCCGCCGCCATATTTATAGGCCTTAAGCGCTGGGCGCAGCGGGCCTCGGGGCTGGGTAGGTGGGGACCCGGGGGTGAGGATAGAGGATCAATGCAAGTCAATCCTGTCCTATTCTGCTGCTAAGTCACCATGCGCTCTGACTTGTCTCCACTTTGATTTCTTCCTGAACTAGAGCAGGGGTTGGCCAACCTTTTCTATACGGCCAGGTAGTAAATATTGTAGGCTTTATAGACTAACTGCTGTCTCTGTTGCACGTTCTTCTTAGCTCTTGTTTAGTTTTATTTTATCTCATGCACCAGATTTCGCCTGCAGCTTGTAGTTTGCTAAGCCCTGGAGGAGAAGCCATTCCCTCCTGCTCTGATAGCATGGGGTTTTATTTGGGGTGAGGTGGTGGGTGCTCCTTACTGGAGGAGAGGGTGCTGGGGAGCAGGTGGGAGGCAGTACTCCAAATAGGAACTTTAGCAGGAGCAACGCACTGAATGTTCTGTAGTCCCAAGAGCTCTGTACAGTCTCTTAAAATCCAACTTCTGTCCTGTACCATCTTTTGTCTAGGCATCTTGAAGAGATTTTTGCCGCATGTAAAACAAATTCTCCCTTCTTTCCTAAAACTAGCTTTGTTCCTTTGTTTAAAGTGAATTCAAGAATTTTATTCCGGCCAGGTGCAATGGTTTACACCTATAATCCCAGCACTCTGGGAGGCCAACGCAGGTGGATTGCTTGAGCTGAGGATTTTGTGACCAGCCTGAGAAAGAGTGAGAACCCGGTCTCTACGAAAAATAGAAAAATTAGCCTAGTGTGGTGGCGGGCGCCTATAGTCCCAGCTACTGGGGAGGCTGAGGCAGGAGAATCACCTGAACCCAGGGAGGTTGAGGCAGAAGAATCACCCGAACCCAGGAGTTTCAGGTTGTTGTGAGCTAGGCTGATGCTACAACATTCTAGTCCAGGCAACAGAGTGAAATGCTGTCTCAAAAAATTTTATTCTGTAAAATTCAGACATTTCGGGATTCTCCTTGAGAGGCTCCTGGGGAAATCTTAAACAGCCATCAAAGCCCACTAAGGCCCATCTTAAACAGGGCCAGCTTCTGCTTTCGTGAAAGACACCCAGAGCTCAGCACACGTGTTTGAGACTAAGGAGATTGTTTTAAACAACCCTCTCCCTTGCGCCCTGTGGCTGAGTGACTGACTTGGGTGCCGGGGCTGGGCATGAGCTGTCAGACACTCCTATTGTTAGTTCCCGTCATGGAAGTGGTGCAGAGGGGAGCTGCTGCCTCGCCCACCTGTGGACGTTTGGTTGTGTGCTCAGAGAAAACGTGTGTGCTCCCAGACCAGACGACGGGGAGCACAATTTTACAAGAATCTTCCAACTGCCTAGAACAGGACCGTTACTTCTAGCTCTGAGACAGTCCAGACAAAAACAAGTAGGGGGCTGAAGGTGGTGCTGAGACTGCTAGAAGCCAAAGTGTGGCTTTGTGGTTCCAGTTTACAAATGAGGCAGTCCCGTGAATGGAGTGCCCTAGAACTAGCTACATGTGGCTAGTCCATGTTCAAGAAAAAGCATGAGAAAGCAAGGCTGATGTTTTGTGGAATGACAGGCTGCTTACCTGACGGCGGTCCCATAAGATTATTACGCCATGTTTTTGTTGCCCCTTTTTGCATGCTTGGATATGTTTAGATACACAGTTACCAGTGTGTTACAGCAAGCTGTGGTTATCAGTACAGTAGCATGCAGTGCAGGTGTGTAGTAGGCTGTACTACCCGGATTTGTTCACACAGTGACCATCTATCCCCACCATTGAGTGACACTGGCTGTATGTTATTATGCAAATGAGAGTTTAAGATCAGACCAGCCTCCCTCTTTGAACCATGGGTCCCTCACCTGAAAAATGGGTTGTTGTGAAGATTAAATAAAATAAAGTGCTCAGAGCAGCTCCCGTCTCTACCACCATGGCTGTTCATATCGCTTCTCTCGCAGACACCAAAGTTACACACGATAAACCCCTTTATATGAGAGTGCCGAGCATTCATCCTGTGCCCTGGAGTTAAAGTTATGAATGGGTTCTGCTGCAATAAGAAATAATCCTCCGTGACTGAAAGGAGGTTAAGAAATGGAATCAAACGTTCCAAGGGGATACAAAAACATCCCAGGAGTGAATTCAAGAATGCGGCCTCTCCGTCCCTGGCATTCTCTCCCTCAGGCTAACCTCACTGCTGGAGCAAATAAAGAAAAACGGTGGGCTCCCAGGCGCAAACCACCTGAGCCATCCTGCAGACTTAGCCGAGAGCACGGGGCTCAGATAAACCACATTTATTAAATTTCCCCCTTGGTGAAAGTTCTTCTCTGAGCACATGTGAATTGCACAGGAAACGCCCAGAAAGCCAGAGAAAGGGTTGTTTGACCTCTCCAGAGCTTGCATGAAATACATATTTCATGGCAGCCTAGGAAAAGGATTTTGCCCTGAAGACTGTTCTTGGTTCAGGTTTCACTCCGAGGAGGAAAGGCTGCCTTCCCTAAGCAAGGGCTGGCAAGGGGCGTCTGGCCTTGCCAAGGGACCCATATTCCCTTCCCTTCTGATTCTCAGTGAGCTCCCCAGGCTGCAGAGAGGGGACTGCAGCAGCTCCTCCCTGGGGCCTTCCTGCTCTGTCTTCTGACTGCTTTTTCAGGTGGGAGGCTCTTTCTGGGCTTGTCCCGCACTCGCTGTCGAGTTCCTAGGCTTTCCTGCCCCAGCTCCACACTTTTCAAACACACAAGGTGCTGGGCACTTTCTAGTCCTTCCCTTATCCTTGTTTGAACCCTGCAAAGTCAGTATCATGTTATTCCCCTACAGCCAGAGAGTGCAGGAGGCAGGTCCAGGGTATCCACAAAAACTGCTTTTAGCCCAGCAGATGCTACAGCCTCCAGGCTAAATCAAAGAAATAGACAAAACTCCCCTATGGGGTTGGAAGGCAGGGTGGTGCTTCCCTTTGGGGAGGAGAGGGCGGTGGGGTGGAAGGAGGGCAGCGGGGGCTTCTCTCCCACTCCTGGGCCTGGTGGTGCTTACATGGGTGAGTGGAGTCACTGTGTGATAATTCCGTGAATTGTGCAAGCACGATTTTCGCACTTCTTTGTATTGCATTGCAGCTAAAGCATTTCTTCACTTGATTATTTGCTCATGCACACAGGTCGTATGGATGTATGTAAGTGTATGCATGTATGTATTCTATTTGAGGCACTTTGCTCTCTAAAAACATGAAGTGGCTGCTGCTGAGAATTGGAATGGCCTTCCCAAAGTGAAAACATACGAGAAAATTCATTTTCCGTCTTTGAACCCATCTGTTGCTGGATACAGTATTTGGGATCTGAAAGGAGGTGGGAATGAGCAGGGTGCAGGTGGGTAGTGCCCCACAATCCTGCTTTCTTTAGTGCCACATTCCCTTCGCCTAACCTGCTTTTCATCTGGGACACCTGGACCCAGGGACACAGGCGTCCAGTGCCAAGCTTTTGTCTCCTGCCTAGCTGTGACCATAGAATCCTCAGCGCCCCTCACAGCCAGCCTATTGAATCTGGGGCTCCCTTTTCTCTGGGCTGTGTGGGGCTGTGTCAATAGTCCTGGCTGAGTGGTTGAGCGCAGGGAGTGGCAGGGAGGGAGTGAAGGGTTCTGTACTCTTTCAGCGACAAGCCTGGCTTACCACTGAGTACAGGGAAATCTGGTCTTTTGTTCTGCTGGAGTCCTGTTCTCCTTTACCCGGCAAAGCCAGGCCTGGAAGGGATAATACTTCTCCAGTATAATTGCCCAGAGCCATCACCTTTGCCCGACCATCTGAGGTTGCAGGTGGAAAGACCACAAAATGTAAAATGTGTTTTCTATTAAGTTTAAATTAAAAATGGGACTCAAGATAGATACCTTTTCTGTGGTCCCCCTGTCACACAATATATTTCATTCTCTTGAGTAGCCACTGTTTGAAAATGCAGTGTCTTAGTATTTTTCCCTGGTCGGACCCAGATGGACATCTTCCTCCTACCTCTGACCACCCCGACCTGGACCTTCTGGGTGCCCGGACAGCCCCACACTCCCCCCAGCGGCCTGGAGCCTGAACTGCCATTGTGACAGGAAGCCTCACATTCTTTGAGGTCAGTTCCAATCTTGTGAAGGGCCCATGTCATTTCCCCACTGCCGTCTGCAAGTGCAGCCCCTGCCTGGCATGGTGTGTATGGAAGAGATACTGGGGGCTGCTGGTCAGGTCCACAGAAGGACAGGGCTAGGGTGGTGATAGGTTTGGCTTAATCAGCCTCTTTTCAGGAGGCCGCAGAAGAGTTTCAGAACACATTTATCTCTGGGAACAAATAAAAACAGAAAGTTCTGCGGGGACAGTGGCCTAACCCTCAATGTGGAACCCCCGGGGAGTGAGGCTAACTCTAAAGTCAGCAGGGGGGGTGAGGGTGAGCTGGCTTGCTGCTGTGTCCAGGGCCAGGGGCTGGGACCTGGGCTACAGACTGGAACTTAAGAGGTCTGCGTTGTAGATACCAGGTTCTCTGCACCGGTTGTATAAAACCTTTGAACCAGTTTCCAAAGTACTCTGGGCCTCAGTTGTTTGGGCTTTAAAATGGGATTGTAAAGAGTTGCCCACAAGGGGCCTTCCTTTTAGGTAAGGTGAAGGCCACTGGGGCAGAGATGAGCCTGAGGTCAGGTGCTCCCCAGGAGACTTCAGAATGACCAAGCCCGTGGGCACTTGGCTCGGGGTGTTATGGGTGCACAGCCACTCTGCCTGGTGCAAAGAACAAGCTCCTTTAGGCCCACCGGGCTAAGTCCTAGCATGCAGGCCAGCACACGGGGTATACAGTGGCTCATAGCACTGCTTTTTCTTCTCTACTCTGGAAAATACATTTTTAAACTTAAAAGTTGGCATTCAAAATTTAAGAATATAGTTCTTCTAGACAGCCAGAATAAATAGTCAAGCTCCTTTTGTGAAAGGGTAAATTTGATGACAGAGCTTCTTATCTGACAAGGTTCCCCTTTTTCTAGACTTTTTATTAAGATCCAGAAAGACTTGCTCAGAGAAGTGCCACCAATTTGGAGTCTTCTGACTGAGGATGGGGTCAGGTCCTGCTTCTCCTCTCTGGATTTCCCGCTGTCCTGTAGGGCTCCCCATCTGTGCTGAGGGTCTCAACTACTTTCCTTCCACCTCTTGCCAAAGTAGAAATGTCAGAGTTCCCCATTCCCGACAAAAGGACCAGATGACAGAGTGCAAGGAATTAGCACGTCTTCCCGTCGCCTCCCTGCAGTCACCCCAAATTCATCCCAAGCACTGGCCTCCCTCCTGAGCACAAAATATCCCCTGAAAGTCGCTCTGGAAAAACAATAAAGAGTTTGAAGGGTTTAAAAGCATTTCAAGTGTTGGTCAGCTCTGAGGATTTCCCAGAAGTCCGGAGAGCAGGGACAGTCACCAGCATACGGTCTCCTGCAGGTGCACAGTGAGCACCAACGCCAGGAGCTCCCCCAGACACCAACTCAGGAGAGGCTTGACTGGGAAGTCTCTTCCCTGACAGCGGATCATTTTTGGTCCAGCTTCCTGAGAAGGATATTGTAGTACTAGGTTGGGGCGTGTTTCTAAGCTTCATACAACTAGTAGGATTTATTTTTGCTTTTGCAGGCAGACATGGTTTTTCTGCCAATCGCGTTTTAGTGAGCTTTTGCACTCCACACACTATCATACAGACGGCTCATGTTCTTCAGGACAACTCCTGTGGCTGCCTGACATGTCAATGAGCTGAGCACCCTCAGATTCTGGAAGTCCGTCCTACATCCTCAGGGGCCTGCCATGGGCATGCTTGACTTACCCCCTTCCCACTTGGGAAGTTTGCTCCAGATTAAGCCCCTTTCTGGAAACCTCGTCTGGGACACCGTCTGTCTACAAATAGCCTTGAAAGGGAAGAAGCAATTCATATTCTTTCTTGCTGTGCTGTACCCCCTAAAATGCCAAACTGTGCATCTGTGCTTCTTCGTGTCTGCTCGCGGCCTGGCTTTCTCCGGAGCGGCTCCCGGCTGCCAACTCCCTGGGCCAGTTGAGCACTTTGGTGCCTGTGGCTCAGGCTCTCTGGTGATAGGAAGTACTACAGGGGACTTGGCCTAGGGTCCCGTGGCATGAGTGTCTGTCCCCACGTGGGGTCAGCGTGCACTTGAGTAACAAGGGCATCTGCCACGGAGCCACGGCATGGGGCCCTCTCTTCATTCTGAGCATGCCATCCAGCTGCTGTCCTCCCACAAATCAAGAAAGGGGCCCGGGGTCCCACAGACCTCCTATGCAGAAGATGCTGGGAGGAGCCGGAAGGCAGAGCGGGTCTGTGCTCTGCTCTGCGTGCCCGTCCTGACCCCACCTCTGCCTACCCCACTGCAGGACTCTTACAGGCTGAAAAATACGGATCGTTAGAAAATGCTAATTATCCAAAACTGGGTGGAAACTAGTCCTCTTTTCTGAAACTGTCGTTTCTGGGGCTGACCTCATGTCGCAGCCAGGACTCAGACGTGAGGTCATGGCTCTGGTGCTGACATCGACTGCGTCACCTGCCCTCGCCCACTGCTTTCCAGACGCTCTGAGGTGGCTGGGGAGCCCAGAGTCATTGGTGGAAACTTCCGAAGTCATTAAACAAAAATTTTTTTTAACTTTTCCAGCCAGTGTACATTTGTACAGTTCCTGAATGAGACGGTAATCACGGAGATGGCGCATCACAGGTCCACTGAACATGGAGAGCGAACAGGGGCAACACAGTAAAAAAACTAGCCCCAGAGGGGCTGTTTAGGGCTCTCAGTTTTGAAGGGGGCTCACCATCTGACACCTTCCCAAAGCTTAATGCCTGCAAGACTCCCAGCAACTGTGCCCATCACAGCAAGTACAGTGTCGCAAGACACCTGTCTGTCCTTGCCCAGGTGGCTGCTAGAAAGCCCCCGTGAGGCCACATCTGTCTTCCTGGAGCATCGACTCTGTGGTCCTGGTACCATCTTTTCAGGCCACAGAACAGCCCTCCAATACTTGCGGGTAGCATCCAAATACCACCTGCTCTGGATTTTTGGTACGTGTTAGAGGTGAGGTTGTCAGCAGGTCTCACATTATTCCATTTCTCTGCTCTGTGTACCAGCAAGTAAGATTCCTATCAGGCTGATGGGTGCACGGCACTGGAAGACCTCCTAGATAAGCCCCTTGCACAACCGCCTGCTTTCTTCTTCTTCTTGTTAGTTTTTTAGTTTTGCAGTTTTCAGCCGGGGCTGGGTTTGAACCCACCACCTTCAGCGTATGGGGCCGGCGCCCCAATCCTTTGAGCCACAGGCCCTGCCCTTTCTTCTTAGACTCTGCTTTCCCAAGCTCTTTCCAGGAGAGAGCCTCCACTAAACCTGGGTGCACCTGTCGCGCAGGCTGCTCTCCTGCACAAGTGAGCAGACCGCAGCCCTGGGGCAGCGTCAGGGGTGCCAGAGTACCCCGAGGATAAAGGGAAGCTCATACACAAATTTTCAAAACTTCTCAGTCCAAAATCCACAAACCCAGACTTTCCCATAAGAACTTTAAATCATTGCTTAGGAAAAACAACAGCCAGGGTATCCATCTCTATCTAATTCAGGCTGAAGTTTCTGGAAAGGGGCTCTCATGGGAAGATATAGCTGCCTCTTAGCCCCCCGCCCCCCGGAACAGCTCCCTATTGCTCCCACCCCTTGACAGGTCAGGAGGGGTCGGCAGAGGCCCAGGTGACCTCGGCAACATCACAGGCCCCGCGGGAATGGGGACATGGCCTTTCTTCCCCGGGTTTGGCTCCAGGGACCCCGTAGAGCTCCCCGCCCGGGGCCTGGGCCACACTTACTCTCCCTGAGGTAACTGAGGTGTGACAGCAGCACTTCAGTGTTGTAGAGGGTGGTGGCGCGGAGGAAGTCCTCCTTGTTCATTTTGCACAGTTCTTTGCCATCCATGTTCTGGAAAAAGGCCGTGTCGATGTCCATCAGGCCGTATTCCTTTATGGCCCACTCCAGCCACTGCCGCACGTGCTCCTGTGTCCACAGCGTGGGGTCTGTGGGGAGAAGGGACATGGTGTTGTCAGCAAGGGCTGCGGGCTGGCCCCTCGGCATCCCGGCAGGGTCCTGGGCAGCGTCCCGCTCTCCCTCCCTCGTTCCCTTCTCTCCCCCTCTCCGATCCTCTCCACCTTCCTTCCAGACGGTTCCCCAGAACACCCATCTGGCTCCCTGGTGCTGCCTCACCCCGCATCCCGACAGGGCGCACTTTCAAGAATTTGGAGGGCAACTGAACCTTGGCCTGAGCAATGGCAATATCAAAATGAAAATAGAAACTCAGCGCCGTAGCTCAGCAGCTAGGGTTCGAGCTGGCAGGTTCGAATCCAGCCCTGGGCCTGCCAAACAACAATGACAGTTACAACAACAACCAAAAGAGCCGGGCATTGCAGTGGGCGCCTGTAGTCCCAGCTACTTGGGAGGCTGAGGCAAAAGAATCATTTAAGCCCAAGAGGTAGAGTTTGCTGTAAGCTGTGATGTCTACTCAGGGTGACATAGTGAGACTCTGTCTCAGAAAAAGGAAAAGAAAAGAAAATAGACATAATTCCACAGAGCCAGGGACCAATATCTATATTTTAAGCATACTAATGATTTTATGAAAGGACATGGATCTCTCAGAAAGCTACAGGAAGGGAGACTCTAGAACCTCTGTAGTTGACCACCCAAGGGACTGTAACAAACTGGTCATCATATCGAGGGGTCAACATAGCGACCTAGGCCTGCCGTGCTGTCTGGGCTATGAAAATCTGGTCAACTGAAGGAGGTGGCCAGCTATGGAGATGCCACCGCATGTGTCCAGGAACTTTTACTGTAACTCCAGCTGTGCAGCTGGAAGACTCAATAGTGTGAGTCTGACCCAGTGTTAGTCTCAATCTGAATTTTCTCCTTCAAGGATCAGCTGTGTTGAAATCAGCCCTACTATGAAGCTAATGTATAGGTTTCATATGAAGTCTATAACCCAATTATAGCACAAGAACATGGGGAAAAGGGCAAGGGAGGGGTGGGAATGGGGAGGTTGGGGTGGAGGGAGGGTAATTGTTGGTGCCACACCTATGGTGCATCTTAGAAGGGTACAGGAGAAACTTACTAAATGCAGAATACAAATATCTTCATACAATAGCAAAGAAAATGCCCTGAAGGCTATGTTAAACAGTTTGATGAAAACAATTCAGATTGTATATGAAACCAGCACCTTGTACCCCTTGATTGCACTAATGTACACAGGTATGATTTAATAATAAAAAAATTAAAAAAATAATAATATTAAACTAAATGTTCTTCTGTATAAGATATGAAAGTTAGAAGACATGGAATACAGCTAAAGCTCAGATGACTTACAAGTTAAAAACTTGATTTCAATGGGGTCACCACATGCAGAAGTAAAAGACAAGTAGCAGAAGAGAAAAAAATCTATGTCACATGTTGGACAGAAAGGATTCCCATGTAGACTATATATGAACTGCAAAAGAAAAGAAGCTGGATTAACAAATGTGCAAATGCTATCACCAGCCTTTCACGTAAAGAGCATAAATGACTTTTTCTCTCCCCCTCTCTCCACCCATGTGTGTCTCTCTCTCCCCCCTTCTCTCCTCTCCTCTCTTCCCCCGTTTCTCTCTCTCTCCCCTCCTCCTTAATGATGCTCTGCAGCTTCCCCCGCCAATAAAGACCTTTTGTACAAAAAAAGAGCATAAATAACCAATAAACATATAAAAATTGTGAGTCACACTAGTATTAAAGAATTTTAGATTGTTTTCATCCATAAGAGTGATAAAAGTTGTAAGTTTGAAAATGCCAACAGAAATATGGGCACAGTCACACTCTTGGTAAGAGTGAAAATTAATGAAGTTACTTTGGAAGGCAATTTGCAGTACATTTAAAAAGTATATTTTACAAAGAGTTAATATGATAAATATTCAGACTTATCTGAAAAAAGCTTATGTTAAATGACATTGATTTCACTAAGGTGTGTTAGAGGGAAAAATGAAAATAATCAAATCTCTTCTGACGTCCAAGGGATAAAAAAAAATTTTAGCAAAATCATTCTTTGGAATATTGTGTATCTATTAAAGATAATAAGAGAAACTGAATGTGCCAATATGGAAAGACATGTGATCATATTACATAGAATGCACAGTAGGGATAGAAGTATTTTAATTTGTATGTGAAATCTATGAGTAAAAAGAAGTTTGAACATACCGAGAGATTTGGGAGAAGCCCACTAGATCTCTGCCAACTGTTATGTGCATTAAGGGAGCAATGACAGTAGTTGGTAGAGGAGAGGATTTTTTTTCTTTGTTTCTATACAATTTAATCTATTTCAAGGAAAATGTTTCATATAAAATTTTTCAATATAAGTGAATACTATGGATTTAGAAAATTTCCTCTGCCATGGTCAAAGCAATTGTATTTGCATGCTGAAGCTATTTCTTTTGTTCAAAATCAAATATTTTGGACCTCTAATAGATTTTAGCAGGAAAAATAGTACAATTATAAACTGAAGACTCCCACTGACAAGTTTCTGGGGACTCTTATTTTCTTTCTGGTGATTGGTCTTGATTTTATAGACCCTTTGACTGACTTATGATCCTGTTAACTAGAAAGAACTAGAAAATGCAGGTGTAATTGATATCAACAGCTAGATAAACCACACAGAGGATGTATTTATTGGCCTAGGTCACACAAAACCTCTGAATCCGTTTTATAACCTTAAGGTGTACTTCACTGATCTAAAAGAATTCTGTGCCTCTCAATGAAATTCCTACCTAAACTTTTTATATTCTTGTTTCCATAATAAGAGATATACGATATGCTCCTCACATACACATACCCTTAAAGGCATGAAAACATAAGGAATAATACATACAAAGAACTTCATACTGCAAGTCTGAAATATCTGGAAAATAAGATCTATGCTTGTCAAGGTCTCAGCGTATTGATTTAGATGAAGGTTGTAGAAATCGTGTAGTCCTTCTCTTCACAGTATAGATAAATAAAACCTGGGATTGTTCAAAGCCATGTTGATTACTAGTGTATGAGTTAGACTAAATCCTAGATCTCCTGATTTCTATCCCAGTACTATTTCTATCATACCTATTTTCCATGGTAGAAATTAATGTCATATAAGTTTTCTTAATGTGAGAGATCCACATTTATTAGAAGTTGTTTTTCTACTATAAGGTGTGAGACTTTCTGCTGTGGACTAATTTTATAAGGAGGTATGAAAGTTTTATTTGTAGACCGTTCTTTTCTTGTAATGCTATTAACCTCCAAATGCTACTCCCATCTGAATTCCACCTGTTTGTTTTTTACTTTATCCAACTGTTAAAGGTCAATGTTATTACTGTTAACATTCATGGGCTGTACTAACTTGGCTGATATTCCTCCTAGAAATTCTGATATGGTCTTCTTTGTTGATATTTTATATCTTAAAATATTCAAGAAATACTATGTGCTGAACATGGTATAACTTCTGAACCCTTTGTCATAAAAACCATGTCTTTAACAACTCTTTCTATTCAATTGGTTAACGCTCACACAGTCATGTTGTCTTGTTTCCTTTTAAGAGTAATATCTATACTCATTACAGATATGTCTTTGAGCATGACAACTATTTTGAGATGGTGTAGCTATAAAGAGGTTTCTGAATAACTAAGGGAATCTCACTAAAGTAAAAATAAGACAAAGAAATCTGTGACTTTCCAGAATTCAAAGAAAATATTATTAAGATTATAATCCATACTGAATATATATTTTAAAAGTAAAGTGGGTAACACTTGTGCCTCAGTGAGTAGGGCACTGGCTCTATATATCGAGGATGGTGGGTTCAAACCTGGCCCTAGCCAAACTGCAACAAAAAAATAGCCGGGCGTGGCTTGGCGCCTATGGCTCAACGGGCTAAGGCGCCAGCCACGTACATCTGAGCTGGAGGGTTCGAATCCAGCCCCAGGACCCGCCAAACAACAATGACGGCTGCAACCAAAAAATGGCCGGGCGTTGTGGCGGGCGCCTGTAGTCCCAGCTACTTGGGAGGCAGAGGCAAGAGACTCGCTTGAGCCCAGGAATTGGAGCTTGCTATAAGCTGTGATGCCATGGCACTCTATCCAGGGTGACAGCTTGAGGCTCTGTCTAAAAAAAAAAAAAAAAAAATTATTCATTGTTTATCTGACACTTAAATGTAACTCCATAGACTGCATCTGATCTGGCAACTCTACCGCCCAATATCTCTCTAATCTCACACAGTGTGTCTCTTCAAATGAGTCCTCCTCGGCTCAGCGCTTGTGGCTCAAGCAGCTAAGGCGCCAGCCACGTACACCTGAGCTGGCGGGTTCAAATCCAGCCTGGGCCCTCCAAACAACAATGAAGGCTGCAACAAAAAATAGCTGGCGTTGTGTTGGGTGCTGTAGTCCCAGTTACTTGGGAGGCAGAGGCAGGAGAATAGCTTAAGCCCAGGAGTTGGAGTTTGCTGTGAGCTGTGATGCCCCAGCACTCTACCCAGAGTGACAGCTTGAGGCTCTGTCTCAAAAAAAAAAAACAAAAAAGAAAAAAAATTTAAAAATCAAATGAGTCCTCCTCATTACTCCTCAGTTTCTTCTTCAGCCATAAACTCATTGCCTCTTCCTGCTGAGGTCTCTTTAGCCAGAGGGACACCTTATCAGGAAGATCCGTTTTCCTATGTCCTTATGTTCCTAACTGTGAACGCCACACCCCTGCCCTGGGATTCACTTCTGACAGGTTTGCAATTCCTTCTGCAGCCCCAGGAGCCAGCCTTGTGCATTCACCAATCAAGAAACGTGAGTCAGGTTTCCAAATGGCCCTGCTGAATCCCTTTTCTCTGGGCTTGAGGTTCGGAGACAGCAACGCAATGCACAGGTTTCCACTTTGGTGATAGCGTGGGAGTGAAAAGAGACTTACAATACAGTTTGCCCAAAGAAATGATACTCACTGAATTCTTTCCATTTCTCTGAATCTAATATTAACTTTTTTCTTTGACAATTTGGATCTTGGTAGTTTGAATCACAATTCACTTTGATACCTTGGAGCCTCAGGTAAAACTGACAAGTTAACATCAGGGCGGTACACAAGTGTATATCCATCTCTGCTCAAGTATTCAAAATTCAAACCATGCTCCTGTTTCTCTGAACCTACAGTTGCAACTGTCCCACTGGGTGGAAAGGAGCATTCTGCCTGGAGATGGTTTCCCCCTGTGATCCTGAACATGACCCTCCACACAACTGTAGCAGAGGAGCAACCTGTATTTCAGTAACTAATGGATACACCTGTCACTGTCCCCTAGGAACCAGCGGAATCTACTGTGAACAAGGTGAGTCAGAATTTCAACTCATTTGCTCACAAATTTAACTACATTTAGAAACTGCAGAGTCAGTTTTCCTTTTGGAAAGTAGAAAAGAAATATATGTAATAAAATTAGAGTCTGCTCTCTCCCCAGCATATTGGACATTATGTTTCACAGTAGAGTAGTACTTAGAATTCAGTAGTACAAAAATATCGGTTTATATTTAGTATTGCACTAATTTATTAAGTCTAAAGTCCCTGTTTAGTCTAGAAATTTTGTCCTATATGCACTGAAATCAAGTGAGATAAGGTTCCTATAAGTTATAAGGTTCATAACTCAGTTCCAGAATAAGACTCTGGCTTTGAGCTTCTCCTTTCTGTATCTTCCAACTGACTCAAAATTCTCAAGAATATCACAAGGTGCCAGAGGAAAAGAAGAGAAATTTAGGAGGTAAAATGGCCCCAAATCCAATTGGCACGGTAAGGAGCAATAATATTCTAACCACCAGAGCGAATTATGGTAATGCCTCCGAGGGAATCCGCTGTCTCCTGGGTCCTCCCCAACGGGGCTTACGCTACATCTGAAATACCTTCCCTTTCATGCCCAGCTGGAACTTCCAAAACAGCAGCAGGAACTCCAGAAACCTCAGTAAAGGAAGCTGGAGAGATAAGCAAGAAAAATAAGGGGACATGGGGACCACCTGCCCTCTCTTGGCTTCCTGAGGCTGAATTATCTGCTATTTCTGTATAATTCGTATATGATGGCATCATCCACATCTCCTGTTTGATCTGGGGTTCATCATATACCCCCAAATGAAACTAGAAAGTAAGCATACAGAAAGTAAAGCTTTAGCTTCCCCTTCCCCCTTTAAAAACAAAGTCTAGATAGAAAGAGTATAGGAGCCAATCACCAATTGTGCTATATTCACATTTGTGTTATTTGAGGGGTTTATTGTAATATCATATTCATGTGCGTGATAAGAACAAATTTAATCCCTTAGATCACTTTATCAAATATATATATATATATATATATTTATTTATTTATTTGTAGAGACAGAGTCTCACTTCATCATCCTCAGTAGAGTGCCGTGGCGTCACACAGCTCACAGCAACCTCCAACTCCTGGGCTTAGGCGATTCTCTTGCCTCAGTCTCCCAAGTAGCTGGGACTACAGGCACCCACCACAACGTCTGGCTATTTTTCTCATTTTTGCAGTTCGGTTGAGGCCAGATTTGAACACACTACCTTGTATATGGGGCCGGCATCCTACTTGATGAGCCACAGGCACTGCCCCATTTTTATTCTTATATTCCTTGCAATTGCATATGTGTTTAATTCTCCAAAGGTCGAAATTGCTGATAAATAGAACACGTTGAAGGATAGAATATTAGTGATTAAGTGAAAGTATTTTTTACTCTTGTCCTATGGAGATCAGTCTCTTTTATAATGACATTAGGGATAGATCTTGATCTTTAAGAAATGGTGGTTCTTTTTTCCCCGAAAATGCCACACTCTTCCCTGAAGTAGGGATTTTTGCATCTACTCTTTCTTCTGCCTAAAATGGTGTCATCTTGCAGCTACTAACAGTTACTAACATTTGACCTAGCCCTTAGATCTCAGCTCAAACCTTGCTAAGATAGTGAAGCCTTTCCTGATTCTCTTTCGTACAGCTGAGGGCAGTGACCATGCCTGTTTTTGTTCATTATTGTTTAATCTCTAGCACTTAGAGCACTAAGCAAAAAAAGATTTGTTAAACATTTTAGCTTAATATAAGCTATAAAATAATAAAAACTGATTGTGATAGTTTTCACAGCTTGGTTCTTTTGTGAACAGCAAAGTACCAAAGTTCAGAGGACTAACCCCAAGTTTGTGTGTGTGTAGATACATACATGTACATGATATTTATATGATATGATATATGATTTTTATGACAATCTATATGAATAGATTATATAGATGACACATGAAGACAGAGATAGGAAAAGCAATAGTAATGAGGCTATTTCACAGAAAGAGATAGAAAGTTTGAGAGAAGATGCCAGAAAATCTGTGACACCCTCATAGAACTCTGAACACAAAATTAACCAAACGTACACCCTGCTATGCTGTAAAATAACAATTTGATTAGAATACTTTACAACCCAGAGAAGTCATTAAAATATTACAGCAGAATTCTGACTCCCAAACATTTTGCAAGCTGAACAATCCATCTAGTTTCTTTTCCCAGGTGCTCAAATCTTGCTTATTTGCTCATTTCTTTGGTGTTACAGCCGTCTCTCTTGTTATCATTTATGATTTACAACTCTACCTATACTCTTCCTGAGTCATAAAATCTCTTCTCAATTCATTTTTTCTTCATATTATTGGTAAATTGCTTTCTTCCTTGGATTAGTTTCAATACGTTTAAGTCCTAGCTATCCCACACCATTGACATCTAGCCATGTTAGATTCCTTGTGTGTGTATTTCCTTTTAGCCTGGCAAATATTGAAAAATGTTCCTTTTTTTTTTTTTTTTTTGGTAGAGACAGAGTCTCATTTTATCACCCTCAGTAGAGTGCCATGACATCACAGCTCACAGCAACCTCCACCTCCTGGGTTTAGGTGACTCTCTTGCCTCAGCCTCCTGAGTAGCTGGGACTACAGGCTTCTTTTTTTTTTACCTGATTCCACACTCAGTCCAATTTTTCTTCTACTTTTTTATTCCCTAATATAAAGAACTCACACACATTCTAGCATTTTGAATGAAACAGGCAAATATTAAAATTACTTAAACATTTTTCTGATGCCAAGAGTACTTTATAGTTTGACTAGTCCCTCATTTCCAATGAAATTAATTCTTGCCAATGGAGATGTTCAATTCTTCAAGCCTCCTGAACACATGGAATAGCTTTAGCAAAGTCCTTGGTTTTCCTAATAGTAGAGAAATTATCTACCGGACAACACATGGCAATTTCAGGAATCATTACTGTGTTTTCCTGTTTTCATATACTCATTTTCAGAAGCCTTTGACCATGTGGGAACTCAGCAGGTAATGTACATGTTTTCTTCACAGAAAAAAAAATTGGTTTTACCCGGTATTTATTTCCCCCACTTTCAATTTCATCATGATAATTAAGAGAGATGGGGTGAAATGTGTATTAGATTCTCTATCTCTGTGATTTCATAATAGTCATAAAAAGTGAAATATAAATAGGCACCAGCTAACATTCCTAGGAACAGACACTTTACTCCCTTAATCTTCTATCTATGTTTTTCGACACAACCTGCTAAATAGTAAGTGGTACTCAGGGAGAAAGTAAAGTATATGTGTGTATAATAATTCTGAAGTTTATATGAACATTAAGATTTTTGAGCATTTAACAGAACAGATATGGCGGCTGAATATCAGTAGAAAGAAACAGACACAACTGCCATTTCCTAACCTTGAACTTAGGACAAGTAATTTCCCTGAACATTAGGTTCTTCACGTATAAAAGGGGATAGGTATTTCAGAATCTCTATTGTAGGGGGCTGTGGGGCCAAAGTCCAGTGAGATTTCATTCCTCTTATCAAGTCTTAAATTAATGATTACTACTTTTTATACGGCAATGAGTGAAAAGAACTCCAAAGGACATATCTATACAGGTTTTTTTCAACAAAGCTTTTTTTCTTTCCTAGTCAGTATAACATTAATAAACAAAAACCCAATGTATTTGTGGCTCTCAAGTGCTAAAGTTCCCTCCATCAAAGTATTTTATTTGTTCAGCTATAAATACCCTGCCCCCTGTTCTAGGAAGGTAGACAAAAAAATGTTCACAATTTCTATGGACAGACTCTGGTTGCTATCTCCTCTGAGGCAGATCTTTTTCACCAAAGAAGATTGATGGTGGTAAGATTCAACCTCTAACCGTACTGCCTTAACCCTATAGCTTTTAATGAAAATAGTACATAGTAACAAGCAAACTAAAATTTTCATGACCATATTAGAAGATATAAAAACTGAAAAATATCTCACTACTTCATTTCCTTCTCTTGTTAAAATCTGTAAAGTTTATATTTTGAAAAATAGAAAAGCAAGCCTCCTAGTATCATGCTCTTCCAGTGGCCAAGGAACATCACAAGGCAAATGGTCAGAAATCTCCATAGAGTGAGAGGGAGAATTATCTAAAAGTCTCCTAAAACACCTCCATAAAGGATTTAATGAGAAATCAATGAAATAGGACAGGTGTGATGGCTGACCCCTGTAATCCTAGCACTCTTGGAGGCCAAGGCAGGTGGATCACCTGAACTCAGGAGTTCAAGACTAGCCTGGGCAAGAGCAAGACTCTGTTCAACTAAAACAGTCGGGCATCATGGCAGGGACATTGTAGTTCCAGGTACTTGGGAGTCTGAAGCAAGAGGATCTCCTTAAACCCAAGAGTTTGAGGTTGCTGTAAGCTATGACGCCATGACACTCAGGGTGACAAAGTGAGACTCTGTCTCAAAAAGAAAACAAAAAAAAGAAAAAAGAAAGACATTGATGAAATAAAGAGGCTTACACAGTGTCAGCATCATAAAACAGTCAGGTGACTTTATAGAATGCTTAATTTTTAAGCAATACACCATCCTGATGGGTCTCCAAAAATCATTTAGAACAAATATTACCTCTCTTTTACAGAGAAAGGATAAAAGATTTCACTATACTTGGGTTAAATGCAGGCTATGGCCTCATAGGTATTTAGGTATTTTGATCACTTTCATTTTAAAAACATGAGATAGTTTTAACAGATGCCTAAGTAAAATATTTTAAACCTCCCATCTTAAAATACTATTGTACTATATGAAATATGTATAGATTCTTCAAACTATTTTGATAAATATAGTAGAAATCAACTTTTCCCAATGACCAAATAAAAGTTTGGTTTTCTTTAAGGAAAAAAACAATACTTATTCTCAATATGGTCATAACAGATTGTTCAATTTTAAATAATATTTGTGAAGAAACCATTCAGGCAATATAGACAGACCCAAAGCACTATGAAATAGTGCCCTTCTTTCAAAGAGCTAACAATTTAGATAGAGACCAGGCAAAAGTCTATGAAAAATCACATACAAGTGTATAACATAAACAACAGTTCAGAGAAATGCTACATAAATGACACAATAAGCGCATTACTTCTGGCCAGTGGGACCTGAAAGGGTATTACAAACTGATGGGGTTAAATAAGGTTTCAAAGGATGGGTTAGATTTGAATAAACTCATATGGGATGCAGAGGGAGCTTTCCTAAGAATGAGAACCCCTTGGTCAAAGCACAGGAAGAATAGAAGAATGGACTTTTATCTATGGCTAAATTCCTTCATCTGCAAAGGAAATTTAGGTCTGAATTATTAAAACACCTGTAAGAACAGAAAAACATAGGATTTTTAGGACTCAGGACTTCCTTAGTGAGCAGAGGGTGCGCCATTCAGGTAGCGCTCAATTAAGGCTCATAAAGTGGGTCACAACTATTAGGGGTTTAAAACCCGATGACACGTGTACATAATCAATGGAGTCTTACAAAACCTTCTACAAATAAGCCTTTGCTATTTCTAAAAAAGCCATCAATCTTCCTATACCCCTTTACCTGGCATAATGGCTGACTTTATTATTAAGATACTTCCAAGAACATAAGAGCCAAGATAGTGGCAAAAAAGAAAACACGTAAAAATGGAAAGAAAAAGAAAACATGTTAAAATGGAAAGAAAAAGAAAACATGTTCTTCTATCAAGAAAACAAAAGCAAAAAAAGGGCTTGGAGCCCGTAGTACACTGGTTACAGCACCAGCCACATGCACCTAGGCTGATGAGTTCAAGCCCGGCCCAGGCCAGCTAAACAACTGCAACAACAAAAAAAAGGTGGGTGCTGTGGCAGGCACCTATAGTTCCAGCTACTTGGGAGGCTGAGGCAAGAGAATCTCTTAAGTCCAAGAATTTGAGGTTGCTGTGAACTGTGACGCCACAGCATTCTACTGCGGGCGACATAGTGAGACTCCGTCTCAAAAAAAAAAAGAAAAAGAAAAAAGAAAGCTACTCTAGAACATGGCGTGCAATTGAATATAAAACTAGCTTTGAATTTTCAGGAATCTAAGTAAAACATAAAATACAACAAGTTGCACCTCAACTATTGCCTAATAAAAGAAAGTATCCCAGTCACTATGCCAAAGACAGAACTATGTCCTGGCATTGAATTCTAACAAAAATGTATTGAGCAAGCTTCAATTTAAAAAAAAATTAAACAACATAATATATGTTATGACTGAGGACAATTTTCTAGAAAATGAAGAGGCATTATGTACATGGAAATTTCTTATGTTGATACACAATACAGTCTACAGCATAATATTATTATAGATTTATAAATATATTTATGTCATAAGCTAAATAACGAAGTAGTTTTCTAATGATCTGGCATGTTACTACAGTAATAGTCAATTGTCTAGGGGAATTATTTAGCATTTTTATTAGGCTATTGCTTTTGAATATCAAAGTAATCAAAGCATAACAAAAAACCAAAGTCCTTGTAAAAGTACAAGCATCTTCTCTCTGACACAAGAAAAAGAAAAAAACGTAAAGAATTACAGGTACCCTGATTATTGATTGAAAGGATAACCATATGCTTTATTTTCCAGATTTATAGGTGACAATGTTAATATTTTATCATGAAAACTAAAAAGTTTAACTTGCCATCTGTTCAAAAACCCAAATGCTGATTCACAAAACATGGAGTGAAACACCTTATCCTAGAAGATTTTGATTTTGAATCTCCAGGTGTCCATGACTATGATAAAACTATCATGTGATTTTATAGAATGCTTAATTTTTAAGCAACACACTATCCTGATGGGTCTCCAAAAATCATTTAGAACAGAATAACCAGCTTGGCCAATGGGCTAAGGCGCCAGCCACGTACACCTCAGCTGGCAGGTTCGAATCCAGCCTGCGCCCGCCAAACAACAATGATGGCTGCAACCAAAAAATGGCCAGGCGTTGTGGCAGGCATCTGTAGTCCCAGCTACTTGGGAGGTGGAGGCAAGAGACTCGCTTGAGCCCGGGAATTGGAGGTTGCTGTGAGCTGTGATGCCTTGGCACTCTATCCAGGGTGACAGCTTAAAGTTCTGTCTCAAAAAAAGAACAAAATAACCACCCAAAACTGAGTTACACTGTTAAACAGAGGGATTCCAAGTCATCCATCGGGATGCTGGGGCAAGTCTGCCTCAAGGAAAGATTCTATTTTTTCAATCATTGTTACTTAACCATTCCTTCTATTACCAATTAGACAACAGGTATACTTGCTCATTCACACAACTCCCAGTATACTCTCACAATAATCCATGCCACCAGCTAAAAAATAAGATGCTTGGTTTCTATTTTTGCTACAATAATAAGGTGTGTACCTAGTTAATCTAAAATCTGTCAAATTGCTTCAATTGAAGTCATAAGACTTCACATTTAGAATGGAAAAAAGGTCTTTTCTAGGCTGGATTTGGTAGTTTATGCCTGTAATCCTAGCCCTCTGAGAGGCTGAGGCAGGAGAATCCCTGGAGCTCAGGAATTCAATCCCAGCCTGAGCAAGAGCAAGACCAAGACCCTGTCCCTACTAAAAATGGACAAATTAGCCTAACATTGTAGCAAGCACCTATAGTCCCAGCTACTTGGAGGCTGAGGCAGGAGCATAGCTGAACCTGTGAGTTTGAGTTTGCTGTGAGCTTTTCTATTATTAAGTTCTTATCATGATCAAGCATAAAGGAGAAATTTACAAGCCAAGGTAAAATCATATGCACTTATTCATGGACCTAAAGGCAAATAATAGATAAATACATGCTACAAAAGGTGTTAAATTATTGTCTCATTTTTGCTACCAACTGAACAGAAAATAGCTATAGTACAATAGCAGAGCTGTGGCTAAAATCAAAATGTTTTATACTAAACAAAATGAAAGTGAAAGCATAAAATTGAGAACACTGTAATTTGCTGAGAACAAACCTGATATGCATCTGCAAAGATTATTCATTTAACGTCATAGGCTTATATTGTGTAGAGAACTATATACTTATTAGATAGACTATGCTTTGAGTCCATATTAAGGCAAAATGCTCCAGGAACTAATTTATTTTTGGAATTTTCACACTGAAAACAGGACGATTTGCTAGCAAATGACCTTCACTAGAAATTGTTCAATTTTTATTTATTTTATTTTTATTTATTTATGTATTTTTTTGTAGAGATAGAGTCTCACTTTGTTGCCCTCAGTAGACTGCTGTGGCATCATACAGCTCACAGCAAACTCCAACTCCTGGGCTTAGGCAATTCTTTTGCCTCAATCTCCCAAGTAGCTGGGACTACAGGCGCCCCCCACAACGCCCAGCTATTTTTCTGTTTTGCAGTTCGGCCTAGGCTGGATTTGAATTCACCACCTTTGGTATATGGGGCCAGCGCCCTACTAGATGAGCCACAGGCGCCACCTATTTTATTTTATTTTTTGAGACAGAGCCTCAAGCTGTCACCTTGGATAGAATGCGTGGCATCACAGCTCACAGCAACCTCCAATTCCTGGGCTCAAGCGAGTCTCTTGCCTCCGCCTCCCAAGGCGCCCGCCACAACTCCTGGCCTTTTTTTGGTTGCAGCCATCATTGTTGTTTGGCGGGCCCGGGCTGAATTCGAACCCACCAGCTCAGGTGTACGTGGCTGGCGCCTTAGCCCGTTGAGCCATAGGCCCCTAGCCTATTTTATTTTATTTTTTGAGACAGAGTCTCACTATGTCACCGTTGGTAGAATGTTGTGGCATCACAGCTCACTGCAACCTCAAACTCTTGGGCTTAAACAATTCTCTGCCTTGGCCTCCTTAGTAGCTGGGCGCCCACCAGAACACCCAGCTATTTTTGTCGTTGTTGTTGCAGTTGTCACTGTTGTTTAGCAGGCCCGAACGGAGTTGGAACCTGCCTGCCTCAGGGTATGTGTGGTCAGCGCCCTACTCACTGAGCTATTGGCGCCCAGTAGAATTGTTCAATTTAAAGTGATTAAATAGGCTTGGCGCCTGTGGCTCAACGGGCTAAGGCACCAGCCACGTACATCTGAGCTGGCGGGTTCAAATCCAGCCCAGGCCCACCAAACAACAATGAGTGCTGCAACCAAAAAACAGCTGGGCGTGTGGCAGGCGCCTATAGTCCCAGCTACTTGGGAGACAGAGGCAGGAGACTCACTTGAGCCCAGGAATTGGAGGTTGCTGTGAGCTGTGATGCCACAGCCCTCTACCCAGGGTGACAGCTTGAGACTCTGTCTCAAAAAAAAAAAAAAAGAAAGAAAGAAAAAAATAATAAAGTGATTAAATACACACGCTAAAATAAACAGTTACCGCATCCAAGGCAAGAAGGTGATGAAATTTGCAAAACATAAGAGAAACATATCTTGCAGAGCTTTAGATTTGGAAGAAAAAAAAATGTGCTTTAAAAGCAGAGATGCACAGGGAGGGAGGGTGTTCAGCACGCCCCCAGGTGAAGGGCTCAGCTACAACTTGAACTTTACCTTAGAAATGAAACGATTTAACCTAAACATTTGTACCCTCATATCAATTTGAAATTGAAAAAAAAAAGCAGAGATGTGGGTCAACAAATAATGAAGTAGGAAGCTTCAGGCTCTCCTGGAGACACCAAGTCAACATCAATATATGAACCAGAATATTTCTGTGAGAATGCTAGTGACTAGTTGAGAAGCTACAGCACCCAGATTATAAAACAAAGCGAGAACTCCAGGGAAATGTGTAGAAAACTCTGTGGCATCTTATACATCCCTATGTGCCCGTCCCTGTGTGGCAGAGTGCAGAGTAAATAGGAGGAATTTCATACTTGGGGTCTCTTCCCTGGTACAAAAACTGAAGAGTGGACCATGAGCCTAATGTCCTTGGTTGTCTGAGACTGCCCGACGGACTAGTTTCTGTCTCACTGTATTCAAAGTACAAACAGGATTTGGCACCAGAGTTCAGAGGCCACTGAAAACAAAGGTGAGCAGAATGTTAGAACTGCATTTCTATAGGTAGATGCCAGGGAGAGCAAAACAGCAAAAATGGTTTCAGAGTCTTCCCGCTGAGCAGGTTAGAGAAGTTTTACCCCTGTTTCAACTATTCTGGGAAATTCTCAGCTTTCTTCAGCTGTTCTCAACTATTTCTTCACTACCTCTCTCATGATTCTTTCTCCTTTCCTTGCTTTTTTTCTTCTCCTGTGCAACCCCAGTTAGTTTACTAGGGCTGTCAAAACAATCTACATGGCTTAAAATGACAGAGATTTATTATCTCATAGTTTTGGAAGCTGGAAGCTTGACATCAAGGTTCCATCAGGGCTGTACCTCCTTAGAGCTTCTACAGACAAATCCTTCTTTGATTCTTCCAGCTTTTGGTAATGTCAGGTCTCCCTTGGCTTACAGGGGCATCACTACAACCTCTGCCTTTGTTGTAACATGGCATTCCTCCTATGCGCCTGTAGTGATTTCTTTCTAATTCACTTTTCACTGAGGGTACCTTTAGAGTCCCGTTTTTTGGTAGAAGCTCTCCTGTTAGACACCAAACCTGAGGTACCCCGGAAAGTTCTATCTTGCCCCCCGTTCTCCTGAACAGTAGAAGACCATTGTTGGGCTCAGTAGATTTGGCAAATACACTCAAGGTAAAACCTGGCATTCTCATTCTACTTATTTAGCTTACGTTTCCTTTTCCTTTTTTTCACCTTTCTTAGCATATAAATGCTTTTCTTTTTTGCTAGATCATCAATGTATTGCAAAAGATGTTTTAGAATAATTTATCCAACATTTTTAGTTGTTTTCATTACAGGGATGGGGTAAATCATGTTAACCATCCCACCATTCTGCTGGAAACCAAAGTCAACTACTGTATTTATTTTAAAGAAGTTCCTCTGACAGGTGTATGCATAAAGCTTTGAAAACTGTAGGGTAAGAGAGCTATGATAGAAATCCAGGAACACAATCATTTGATTCCAAGTTTTGAGAAACAGATATTGCTGGAGGCTGATCAGTGATTTGGGGGGATGAGGAAGGGACACTGATAAAAAAAAGCTTACCAGCCTGAAACCCACCCTTCATCCTCATTAAAGCAGCAAGAAAAAACAGAGAAACAGTGGTGGGTTCCTTTTCCTTTTAAAACTGCACTTGGTGGGCAGGGCCTGTGGCTCACTGGGTAGGGCGCCAGCCTCATATACTGAGGGTGGTGGGTTCAAACCTGACCCTGGCCAAACTGCAACAAAAAATAGCTGGGCGGGCTCCTGTATTTCCAGCTACTCAGAAGGCTGAGGCAAGAGAATCACCTAAGCCCAGGAGTTGGAGGTTGCTGTGAGCTGTGTGATACCATGGCACTCTACCAAGGGCGATAAAGTGAGACTCTGTCTCTACAAAAAAAAAAAACAAAAAACTGCACTTGGTATAAAAAAAGTTGGTATGTGTGTAGCACTATGGTAACTTAAAAGACAGCTCAATTGATGAACTAAAAATTGAAGTATGCTTTAATCTAAACAAGATAGAGTATGCATATGAGAGAAAATGCATTAGAATGAAAAAGAAAGGAGAAGCCACTGAAATATATTTGTAATCTAGGTATTTTCATATTTCATTATTTGACGTATAATTCTTGGGAGCACTTCACTACTTTCAAAAACCTAATTTGCAGCTTCCTATTGCCTACAGATCTGTTCATTTCCCCCACTACTGCTACTGCAAGTTACAACCTGGTGGTTTCTAGAACCTCTAAACAACCCTCCTGCTGGGGACTGTACCCATCATTTGCTATAGACATCAGTGCCAGAGTTCAACTGTGGGCTTTTGGCAGAAGTGTGGAGACTTCTCTTCCTTTTTATGTTACACTTGGTTTTAAGAGTATTCAATCAGTTCTTTAAACCTCAATGTCTTACCGATCTTCATAGAATGACTCCTTCGGATCTTAATTGTAACCTCCTCTACTTTCCCATGCTAAATTTGGATATATATAACTAGAGACAAACTTGTGCATAAAATTAGCAGATCAATCTAACTGGCAAATACCATGCAGCCTACAAAATTCACCCTGCCCTTCCACCTGACAACTTGAAGGCTTCGTTACTAAGCAAAACTCCTTCTTTGAGATGAGTAATCTCCTAGGAAACTTCTAAGTCTTGCATGCAAATAGAGTCCTGGCAGACACCTCCGTTTCCCCATATATGCCCAATAGATATGAAACACATCAGAAGATATAGCTGCCTCGAGCTGCTACTGGTGCCAAACTCGATTTGAATTCTAATTAGCATTCTAATTCCTTCCTGGAAAATCTTAGCTGAAGTCAGAAATTATATGAATCATTGTGCAATGAGTAACGAGCTAATACATTTAAATTATCTTGTTGTCTGAGAGTTTAGGCTGAGGTCTCAAAGCAGAGAATAGTAAATACCATGCATACCCAGAAGTCTAAAAAGAGTTTATAGATAATATATCACTATTCACTGATTATAACAACTAAAATAAACAATAGTGACAATGCCAAATGCTGGTATGGATGTGAAGGAATTAGCTCTCTTACACACTGTTGGTGAGAATGTAGAATGGTGTGGCCACTGTAGAAAATGGTTTGGTAGCTTCTTATAGAACAGAACATTCACTAACACATTTGGCATTTATACCAAAGAAATGAAAACTTATATCTACACAGAAAACACGTAGATGAATAGTCATGGAAGTTTTCTTGTAACACCCCCAAATTGGAAACAACCAAAAAAATGTCACTCAGTGGATGAATGGTTGAACAACCCCATAGACCCAGCCCATGAGAGACTACTCAGAAATAGAAAGGAACAAATGATTAAATTATTCAGGTGCTCAGATGAATCTTAAGGGCATTATGCTGAGTGCAAAGAAGGGATAGAGAATTCATGCAGGATGAATGAATTCATCATCTGTTCCCAGTCTATAGTGTGGGGGACGATATCTAAGAGAATTGGTTCAGAGAAAAGTAACATTTTTGGAGAATATTGCTGACCGTAGGAAGAAGGCTTAGAATGCACCCCCGATGAGTAAGAAGGGCATCAAGACAAGCATGGTAGCTCAAGCCTATAATCCCAGCACTCTGGGAGGCTGAGGCATGTAGATCGCATGAGCTCAGAAGTTCAAGACCAGACTGAGCAAGGGCAAGCCCCTGTTTCTACCAAAAATAGAAAAACTAGCCAGATGTAGTGCCACATGCCTATAGTCCCAGCTTCTCGGGAGGCTGAGGCAAGAAGATTGCTCAAGCCCAGGGAGTTTGAGGTTGCTGTGAGCTATGACACCAGGGCATTCTACCCAGGGTGACAGAGTGAGACTCTGCCTCAAAAAAGCACAAGAGGCTTCAAAATGTACTCAAAGAAAATAGGAACATCTTCCAGAAGGAAAGCTTAACATCTCCTTCTCTGGGTTATCAGTTTGTGCTGAACTGACACTGGCTATGAAACTGGAATGGAGAATTCAAGAAAGACATCTCTGGAAAATCAGGCCTATATCCCTGGCATGAGAGAAGATTTAAGACCAGTGCCCAACCCTCTCTCAAAGCATCCTAGAGGCAAAAGGCTAGCTATAGCTTTTTCCCTATTGGCAGAGCTAGAGGCAGGACAGCTAGGGAACAGAGGTGCCTTTTCACAGAGTTCAGGGCAAGAGCCATATGCACACGACCAAGATAAACAGACTTGAGTCCACTTTGAAAGGACCTTGACTAAAAGGTTAAACTGTCTCAAGCAGAAAGAGGCTGGAAACTTCTCACAAGAGAAAAAGCTCACTGGGATTCATAAGAGGTCAAGCAAGATACATCAGCCTTCCTGAGAACTGCAGGACAGAGGTACAATTAAGGAGTTGAAAAGCACTCAAGGTGCAAAAGAGTATCTGCCATGATAGAAGAAATCAGACAGGTGAGAGAGCTGCCAACAGCAGCAGACAACAAAGACCCTTTCCCTGTGTTCTTATCACTGATCCCCAAAGTCATCTTGGAAAAGCAAAAGAGTAGAAGGTGAAAGAAGAGAGCGAGGACTAGTATAAACAGCAAAACAAAAACATACCAGCACCACCACCACTTCCCTGCCACAGCTTTCCAAGCTTGGGTCTGATTAGAGCTGTGGAAAAAGGATAGAAGTTTAGAATTAGATGAGAAATTAGGATTTTAATTCAGATTGAATAGAATTTCTTAGTACCAAAAAATGTGAACATTTCACTAAGACCTGAAAATGATCAAAGAGCTAAAGGATTTGCCCAAGATATCATCAGGAATGAGAATGGAAGATCATACAGACATATATCTAAAGGGCAATCATAGGGAAAAATCAAGCTACATTTTGAGTGCCTCCTGCCAAGTCCAGCCCTTTCAATAAACCATGCTAAGTCCTTGAATCTTTACCTTGACCTTTGTTGTTACACTAACTAGTGTTCTCCCTGAAACAATCCTTTATTTATGTTAAAAATGACTTCCTCCGGTGTTCCGTCTATTCTCAAATGTTTTGAAGACCCATAATATCTTTACTCAAAATATTGGATTCCATAAATCAAATGGTGCCTGCCTCATTGCAATCTAAGTGCTTCCACTTCACTTAACAGCCTATTCTATTTTTTTTCACTACATTGTGCTAATCTGGTGTCAATTAATACTGCACTTATTAAATAGTAAAACACATAACTATTATAAATTTTTCTGAAGGGTTCTATTTATATTAAACAGGATCATAAAAGTGATGGCCATGAGTAAAGTTTGTGAAATTTGGAAGTCAGTCACCTGAATTATTAGTTATTATTCCTCTCAGAAAACTATCCCTTCTGAAACAGCCCCCTTACACAAACCAGCCCTGAAGTTATTGGCTAGAACCCAGAATCCAAAAAGAAAATGTTTTGCCTGAATCTTGGGCTTCCCACTAGAAGAAACTCACGCCACATGTTCCAAAGCAAAGGCAAAGAGTGCGGTTTTATTACAAGCTCGAGCTTGGGCCCTCAGTCAGCATGGTGAACAGGACTGAGCAGTCCTCAGGGGTTGGGTTGGGGTGACTTTATAGGGTACAGAAAGGAAAATGGGAGGGGGGTGGGGTGAGGGTGAGTGTAGGTATCTTGTCACTTGCTGATTGGATATCTTGGTGGAGCCAGAAGCGGGAGGGTAGTTGCTAATCAGGAAGGGGTAGATGTTGCTCAACCAGTGGGGGTGGCTTGGGAACTGAAGCAGGAAACCAAAATTTTGTAAAACAAGTATTACACAGCAAACTTACACAGCAACCCTGTAAAATAGAGCCCATCAACAAAATGGCGTTTCTTTGGTCCTTACAAAAAGTTTTGAGATTTTCTTCTTAATTAACCTATATTGATTAGTAAAGTCTCCCACAGATGGTTCACCCTCAGAACAACTTTGTGTGAGTCACTGGAAACCTGGACTTCTCCCAAATGCTGCCTCAAAATGAATATAAGAAATGTTCAGCAGACAATTCAGTGAAGATGGATATGATACTACTTATAGAATCAGTCCTTTGAAGTCCTACTTGTGGCTCTATCTGCTTCCGTAGGTAGAACCGCTCATCTCCAAAAGACATCAGAACTTCTTTTTTTTTTTTTTGAGACAGAGCCTCACGCTATTGCCCTCAGTAGAGGGCTGTGGCATCACAGCTCACAGCAACCTCCAATTCCTAGGCTCGAGCGATTCTCCTACCTCCCCCCTCCAAGTAGCTGGGACTACAGGCACCCACCACAATATCCGGCTATTTTTCTGTTTTGCAGTTAGGCCGAGGGCCAGGCTTTAACCCACCACCTTCAGTATATGGGGCCGGCACCCTACTCGATGAGCCACAGGCGCCACCCATTAGTTGATTCTTTTCTTATCTAAGATCAAGGGGCACTGAGATTCTCTCTCTCTTTTTTTTTGAGACAGAGACTCACTTTATTATCCTGGGTAGAATGCTATGGTGTGATAGCTCACAGCAACCTCAAATTCTTGGGCTCGAGTGATCCTCTTGCCTCAGCCTCCCAAGTAGCTATGACTGTAGGCGCCCACCACAACGCCTGGCTATCATAGAGACAGGGTCTCACTCTTGCTCAGGCTGATCTTGAACTCCAGAGCACAGGCAATCCACCTGTCTCAGCCTCCCAGAGTGCTAGGATTATAGGCGTGAGCCACCGGGCCCAGCTCTGAAATTCCTGAACACATAGCTTTGAGGTATTAGAATTTCAAACCTGTGAGAGAGAAATAGGAGGTGCAGGATTATGTGCAGCACTTTGAGTAGGGTATTTTAAAATAAAAAAAGACTAGGTGTCAAAAATAGCCTTTGAGCTATTTAGCATTTTAATTTACTTAGGACTATGTTGTTATTCATTTTGGAATTTTCATGGCTCCAAAAGTATTGGAAATTTTCATGTAAAGTGCTATAAGAAAGCTTATGGCTTGGTGCCCGTAGCTCAGTGGTTACGGCACCAGCCACACACACCAAGGCTAATGTGTTCAAACCTGTCATGGGCCAGCTAAAACAACAATGACAACTGTAACAAAAAATAGCCAGGCCTTGTGGAGGGTGCTTGTAGTCCCAGCTCAAAGGAGGCTAAAGCAACAGAATCACTTGAGCCCAAGAGTTTGAGGTTGCAGTGAGCTGTGATGTCACAGCACTCTGCCAAGGGCGACAGACACAGCAAGACTCTGTCTCAAAAAAAAAAAAAAAAGTTTACTCTCTAATTTGTAAATTAGTACCCTCCAAGGCCATTTGAATCCTTTTGAAAGGCTGTTAGGGTACATAAGAGAGATGCCTACCCCCACCCCTTCCTGAGCATAGGTATTTACTCCTTTAGCCATTGGGATTATTGCCTGAAGACAGTTCATAAGGTCGAGGGCTACCTTCTATTGATGGGCAAAGTTAGCCTGTTTTTCCTCTGAATCATAGCTCCATTCAAATCTGTAAATGTATATATAATATTAATCCTTTGGTATTTATTAAGGTATGTTGTAAATATTTGTAATTTTCTGTGTTTTTAACAATGTATACCGGGAAGGTCAAGTGTTATGGTCTATATGTCTATGATATTAAATTTATTGTAGTGTTGTTTAAATCTTCTATAGTCCTTACTGATCTCTGTTGATCTATTAGTTACTAAATTCCAGATCATATATCAGCTGCTCAACTACTCACTTGAAGGTCTTAAATGCATCTCACAGGTGTCTCACCTGAGCTTCACATCATCTCCAAAAAATTTGCTCCTCCCACAATCTTTCTCGTTTCATTAAATGACAACAGGACCCTTCCTGTTTCTTAGGAAAACCACCTCATAGTTACACTTGATTCCTCTCTTTCTTACTCACGTGTGCTCTCTCACCAAATCTTGTCAAGTTGGCCTTCACAATATATTTAAAATATGAGCACTTTTCACTGCGTCCGTGGCTACTTTCCTGATACAAGCCATCATCACTTCTTACCAGTAATAACCTGGGTGGGGAGACCCTAGCATTTGTCCCTCTATTCTGAGTGCAGCAACCAAAGTGATAAATGTATATAGGTGTTTTAAAGTTAAGTCATATCATGACACTTCTCTGCATAAAGCTTTCCAGTGATTTCCCATCTCACTATTATGAGACAAGGTCTTCATGATAGACATTACAGCCATCTATTGTAGAGATACAATTTCCCATCGGTCACTCATTTTTCTACAATTGTAGAATGGAGGTGCTAGCTATCTTTATTCTGGATTATCTTTTCAAGTATGTTTGTGTAGAAACTATTCTTGGAAGACAGAGATACTGTCTTCATTTGGAACAAAAAGCAAGCATGCTCACCACCCATCATAAAAGACTTAGTGATCTAAGCTTAGATTTTCTCCCCAAGCAACCCATGTACATGTCTTACCTGGTTCCCTTTGCATTTCCCTGAGGGAACAGGGGCTCATAGAAGTGACTCAAAAATGTTGATACTCTGGAATGCTGTAGTAAACGCACTTGTGTCTCTGGCACAGGAATTTCATGTCTTTTGCTAGTACCTACAAAAATGTTTCAAGCTAGTAAGTTAACTTGCCATTAGGTAGAAGTGTCAGACCATTTACAGTCCTTGAAAATACAATACAGCACCCATAATCTCTCTGACTTTTCTATCAACACTCACCTCTTCCAAAATCCTTCCAGTCACACTGCTCTCCTTCATGTCCCTTGATCACTGGAGGAGCCTTTTGATGCCAGAAGACTTTGCTCTTGTTACTCCCTCTCTTTTCAAACATCCACGTGGCTCAATTCTTCATCTCTTTGAGATTTTCTTTCAAATACCACCTTCCTAGTAAGGCCTTTCCTGATCTCAAATGAACACACAAATGTCTCCTTTCCTTTAATTTTCCTCTACAGGACGCATCAACATCTATTATGTATTTATTTCCACCCACGCTGATTTTTTGTTTACTTTTCTTACAGTTCCATCCCTGAAAGTCAGCCAAAATTGTTTTATTTTACTTCTGGGAACCCAGTGAAAGTGTTGGTACAAAACTTTGCCTATGGTAGGACAGAAGGTTAGTAATGGTCAGTAAGACTAGAAGATACCCAATCAGGAAATGTTAATTTATGGTTTCAAAATATAGGTGGAATATTTCTGCCACAAAATGATCATTTTTAGGAGTTGGTAGGCATACAAGAAATAATCAGACATATCTCTAAGACTAAGCAGGTGGTATACCCATCTCAATTTTTCCCTATGCTTTCTTTTTTTAATACATAAAAGAAACATTGAATCTGACAGAACCTAATCATTTTTCCTGCTCTAATTTATCTTTGAAGCATGTTAAGTAAAAATGTTACTTGTGTTTGAAATAATATCTTGGCACCAATATTTTGAATGTACATCACTACTAGAAAATCTAATTCTCTTAGTACTTTCTCACTATGACTGAATCTGGCATTCTTTTGGCTTTGGCAGTGACCCGTGTATATAAGAGTATGTAACAGACATGTGGACTGGGATAATGTTAAGAATTTAACAGAAGCCCAGATCACGCAAAGTCTCAGAGGCCATGGTATTTTAAGTAAAATCCATGAAAAGTTTAAAGAAGGGAATGAATTAATGCTTTTTAAAAAATTCCTCTGGAAGCTATGTAAAATGGATTAAAAGGGATTGAGACAAGAAATACCAGATAGAGGCTCAGAACCTGTGGCTCAATGGGCTAAGGTGCCAGCCACATACACCTGAGCTGGTGAGTTCAAATCCAGCCTGGCCCGCCAAACAACAATGACGGCTGCAACTAAAAAATGGCCGGGCATTGTGGTGGGCACCTGTAGTCCCACCTACTTGGGAGGCTGAGGCAAGAGACTCGCTTGAGCCCAGGAGCTGGAGGTTGCTGTGAGCTGTAATTCCATGGCACTCTATCCAGGGTGACAGCTTGAGGCTCTGTCTCAAAAAAAAAAAAGAAAAAAAGAAATACCAGATAGAAGTGTATTGCACCCGCAGGGCCCCTGCAGGTCCGCACCTGGTGAGTAAATCCCCTGGCGATCATGTGGCTCTGCGCCCAAGCTTGCAGGGCTTCTGCAGGCCTGCCTTCTGCCAGGAACTCTGCCTGTAACCGCCAGGCCTCTGCAGGGTGGCCCACAGCCAGAAACTCTCCCTGCAACTGCCTGGCCCTATGCTCATGCTTGCCAGGCTTCCACAGGTCCAACATCTGCTAGAGACTCTGCTGGCGACTGCCAGGCCTCTGCAGATCTGCCCCCAGACAGGAACTCCCCCGGCGACCATGCAGGCCTCTGCCTGGCACCCGCAGGGCCCCTACAGGCCCTCCCCTGGCGAGGAAATCCCCTGGTGACCTTGCGGCCCCAAGCCCAAGCTTGCAGGGTTCCTGCAGGCCTGCCTTCTGCCCGTAACTTCGACTGCAACTGCCAGGCCTCTGCAAGCCAACTCTGGGCAAGGAACTCCCCCGGTGACCACCTGGCCCTGAGCCCCGTGCTTGCCGGACTTCTGTAGGCCTGGGGTCTGCTACAGAGTCTGCCATCAACTGCCAGGCCTCCACAGGTCTTCACCCAGCCAGGAACTCCCCCGGCAATTGTGTGGGCCTCCTCCTGGCAACTGCAGGGCCCCTGCAGGTCCGCCTCTGGTCAGGGACAGTACCGGTGACTGTGGGGGCCTCCACCTGGCACCCACAGGGCCTCTGCAGGCCAGCCTTCTGCCAGAGATTCTCCCAGCGACCCCCTGGCCCTGCACCCCACACTTGCCCGGCTTCTGTAGGTCTGCTTTTTGCCAGGGACTCCACCTGTGACCTCCAAGCCCCCCCCACCAGGGTCACTCCTAGCAACTGCACGGGCCTCCTCCTTGCACCCATGGGGCCGCCACAGGCCAGCCTTCTTCCAGGGACCCCACTGGTGACTGCCAGGCCTCTCTGCAGGCCCACTGCCGGCCAAAAACTTCCTGGACAACCGCATGGCCCTGCGCCCACCACTTGAATGGCCAGACGCAACAGTGAAAAACAACCATGGGGCAGAATCAACGGAAAAACTCTGGCAATACGAATAATCAGAGTAGACCAACCCCTCCAAGTAACAGCAAGGCAGACACAGCACAAGATCTCCTGCATAGGCAAATGGCTAAGATGTCTGAAATTGAATTCAGAATCTGGATTGCAAATAAAATCAGCATAATGGAGGAAAAGATGGAATTAGAATTTCAGGCAGTAATTCAAAAGATCACCCAAAAGATGTCTCATGAATTCAACGAATTCAAAGACAAAATGGCCAAAGATTTTGACACATTGAGAAAAGAAGTTGCAGCCCTCAAAGATCTAAGAAATTCAGTAGAATCCCTCAGTAATAGAATGGAGCAAGCTGAAGAAAGTATTTCTGACATGGAAGACAAAACTTTCAAACGCTCTCAAA
>CAUYON010055693.1:0-12320 GCA_963573935.1 Arctocebus calabarensis
GTCAATTTCTTGTGAATTTCCTAGGCCTCAATTCCATGAAAGGACTGTATCCATTCATTGATACATTCATTCACCTTGCCCCTGGTGGAAGGGACTGTATTCATTTGTTTCCTGGCCAAGGAACCCATACACCTATATATATACCCTGAGACTAAAGGCCTAAAGGAGGAGATGGGGAAAGACTGGGAGAGAAACGGAGAGAGCTTCTCTCTCCCCACTAGAATTTTCTCCCTCTACCAGGTGCCTTAATGTTTCTGTATTCTTTTCTGTGAATAAATTCTGTCTTACAAAAAAAAATAAAATAAAATAAAAAATAAAAAGTGCTCATCTTATCAAAGTAAGGCTAAAAGGAGTAAGCAAAGGGTAGAAGATTTCCTGAGGAAGGAAGCATATATTCTAAAAATAGAAGCCACACCTTCATATTGTTCAAATTCACTATAGCAAACAAGAGTTACTTTTGCAATTTTTATAAATAATAATAAATTCAAATACCACTTTGTTCCTGTAAAGAGATTGTAAATGTAGAGATTGATACACAATTTAGGAAGAATCTACTACTTGAGTGTGATGAATCACTTTCACATTCCAATATCCTGTGACATTGGCATGAATCCACAAGCACTGGAATACCAATTCTTACTACCTAGAAGATGGTCTTTGAGATCTATACTGAGTAAAATTACCCAATTCCACTTGAGTCAGCCATGACTGCTGCAGTCAGGGAAACAGAGCAATTTTCTCAGAGTCCTCCTTTCCATGCTATTTCTTTTCTTTTCTTTTTTTTTTTTTTTTTGAGACAGAGCCTCAAGGTGTCACCCTGGATAGAGTGCTATGGCATCACAACTAACAGCAACCTCCAATTCCTGGGCTCAAGCGAGTCTCCTGCCTCCACCTCCCAAGTAGCTGGGACTATAGGTGTCCGCCACAATGCCGGGCCATTTTTTGGTTGCAGCCGTTATTGTTGTTTGGTGGCCCAGGCTGGATTTGAACCCGCCAGCTCAGGTGTACATGGCTGGTGCCTTAGCCCTTCGAGCCACAGGCGCGAGCCTTCCGTGCTATTTCTAACCTCGGAGCTGGCGTGCAATCTTCCTCATGACTATTCTCTAAATATTGGGCAATAGAATGAAGTAGTTTGGTTAGTTTACATATCCCATGAGCCATCTCTGTCAAGCAACAGGTTCAAAAATCAGGTATTCTGTTTCTCCTTAGGACAAGTTTAGGAGTTGGATTGGAAAATGTGGTTAGTCAGAGATATTACTTCATAACAGATATTGTCATAATTTCTTAGAAGTTTTAATATTCACTCTGATTAGACTGGCATATGTCATACTCCCACTCCTGAGATAGGAAATAGAGTGCTCTGATTGATTCAACCTAGACCTAGGGATGAATTTCAAGTTCCTTGAAAAACAAACCTACTACAAAATGGAAATGAAGGGCTGTTGGAAAAGGAAACAGGAGAACAGATGATGAAAAAGAACAAAGTTAAGATTAGATCCACTCCCCACGGTGTTACAAAGAAAAATTTTCCTGGTGGAGAGGCTGGGCTGAAGAGGCTAGCTCCTGCCCCAAAGGGTGATCACACTTGGGTAAGATTAGGCCAAAATCTACAGTCCTGGAGCTGGTTGTCAAATGAAGTGCTCAAGAACATATTCTGCAAGGGATAGTCAAAAATAATAATGGCTTAAACAAGACAAAAGTTTATTTTTCTTTCTCATTAAATAAGCAAGGACTAGAGACTATTCAAAGATCAAGAGGGTAACCACAAAATCATCAGAGTTCCAGAATGTTTTATCTTACTCTTCTGCCATACTTAATCACATGGCCATACTAGCTATGAGGGAAGCAAGAGAATGAAGTGTTTATTCCAGATGACTATATACCCAGTTAACAATAAGGCATTTTATTTCTTAGGTGGAAAAATGGAAGAAGAGATATTGGAAGACAGACAGCAATCTTTGCCAATAATGTACAGACTTTCCAAGGTGACTCTCGTTATTCCCACCTCCTTGGTTCACTCCTTGTGTAATCATATCCTCTTATGTATAGGCAGAATGTATGACTTATTTCCAAGCAATTGAATATGGAAAAGATAATAGAATGTAGATGATTACTATATATGAATATGTTACATATGATTATAACTTCTGTTTTTTCAGGAGTCTTTCTCTCTCCGAGGGATGGCTAGGAGGAAACAGGCAGCCATGTTGGAACATACCACATTGCCAGGAACTGAGGGTGGCCTTTAGGAGCTAATGTTAGCCTCTTACCAACAGTCAGCAAAAATACAGCTCTCAGTCCAACAACCACAAAAAACTGAATACTGCCAATAACCACAAAATCAAAAACCAAATCTTTCTAAGTTCATTATCCAGATGAAAATATAGCCCTAACGAGATCAACTACCCTGATTGCAGCTTGGTAGGACTCTTAAGTTAAAGATTCAGCTAAGCTGTGCCTAGACTTTAACCCACAGACACTAAGAGAGTGAATGTGAATTGTATTAAGGTCCTAAGTTTGTGGTACTTTGTCAATGAGTAATAGAAAACTAATACATCAACACTAAGGCAATCAACAGACACTAATAATATTGTATAAAAAGCTTAACTTAATGCCTAATATATAATAAGTATTTGATAAATATAGGCTATAATGGCCCTCATCGCCATGACCACCACCACCACAATCATCATCACAATAATAATTTCCTAATCCTAGATTCATCTGATTTTATCATCACCCTCCCCTATCAATTTGGTAGCAAGGAACAAAATCCCACATCACTGCTAGACTTTTTGAAAGCAACCAATTTAAAATCTAATTGAAGTTGAATTTCCATTATCACTTCACTGGTGATTCTTGTACATCCATCTGCCACTCCATTCTAAGAACTTGTCTCTCAAGGATACAACAATCTCTTGGTCATGCCTCATTAGGAAAGAATTGAAGAGAGTAAGACAGGACACAGCACTCTAGGGGTTCAGTTAAGAATTACAGGAAAGCCTACAGAAAACAGACTCAGTGGAATCAGATGGAGGAGAAGGGAAGCAATTAGCTAGAGGTTAAGCAGCAAAACAAATGCTAGACTTAGGTAAAAATATCATGGAGTAGGAATAAAATACTGGAAAAATTAAAGTTATCAATAGCTTTGAAATCTAACCCCTATACATTTTATCTAGCAGAGCTAATCTGAACATCTGTTTAAAATCCTGATATGTGACAAGAATACTAGAAAAAATTTTATAAACAATTATTTTTAAATGAGATAACAAAAATAAAGCATCTTTCAGGGCATTTCAAGATAAAGCTTGTGTAAGACTATACAAAAAACCTGAATTATTTTAGATGGTGGCGTGTTCAAGCTAATTAACATCCCTTGTATAACGCAAAGATTTCAAAGCTAAGCCATTATATATAAATGGAGTGAGTCAGAAAAACAAAATCTACTCCATGAAGTACATAAAACAAACAGGAGTTGCTATTATGAGACACCATAAAATAGTCAATAATTCAAAAGATGATTAAAAATAAACAACATATTAGTAATAAAAACCCTGGCAAGGGGAACATTCTAATAATGGATTTTGATTTGGGGCTTATAGCAACTCAAGAATCTTAGAGGGAATATGAGGAGAGTAGCTATTACACCAAAGCCCAATTGTAGGTTTTGCTTATGTTTATTTTTACAGAAAAAAATTGTGTAAAACAGCGTATTTTATAAGGAAGGAAAAGTACTTGAAAATAATGAAAAACTAAACCACTGAGATATTAGAAACAACATACTTCTGGGAGAACAAAACAACTTCTTACAGAAGTATGGTAGCATTAATTTCTAGAAGACATCAAAGTAGTGATGCAATTTTTTAACTTCTATGATGTTAATAGTGATTTTTAAATTCTTGGAGTTGATTGGGTTTTTTCTCGTAGGTGGCTTATGCTCCTGTTCTATAAATACAATAGATTAATTCAGAAAATCCAAGTGAGCAAAGAAGACAAACATTTTAACGTTGTTTCTGTGTAGAAAATTCCATTTCTATACTCATATTTCACTTTTTGTGTGTGTGCTGAAAAATCTACCCTTATTTCTAACAGTAGTGACAGGATAATAACAAGATCAACTACCCTAAAGTTCAAACCTATTATGGAGTCCACTTAATACAAAAAGATGCCTGACTGTAGCAAGACTGTTGAGACCACCAAATCCATCAACAAATGTGACTGTTGTGGGGAAGGTTGAATGAGAACTGTTGTGGCTGAATGAGAAAATATAATTGTTAATATCCTCAACAGAATTTATCACCACGCCAGTGCATATTCTGTCTAGGTTGAATTAATAATGTCACCTACAATCAAAAGCCATGATAGTGCATTCCTGTAAAATAAAGACTTATGAGGAGCAGGGCAAGATGGTGGTCTATAGACATCTTCTTTGTAGCTACTAGTGGTAAGAATGGGGAGAAAGAACTCCTCCAACCACCTCTGGCTGGGGTGCCCAACCTGAAGGCATTGCTTCAGGGGAGCAAGGAGGTGGCAAAAGACTCTAGGAACCAATGAAGAGGTGGGAATAGTGAAGAACCAGGCCAGCTGAGGCCAGACCCACCTTCCTTGGTAGGTTTCAGACATTCAGACAGAGAAGGCCAGTCTGGTAGTTGTATTGTTTGTTTGTTTGTTTTGGACCTGTGTACTTGCCAGAGTTACCTTGGGAGAGCTTGAGTGAGTGAGTGATCTTAAACAGTGCCCAGTGGCCAGGATTGAGCCATCAGGTGGAGCAGAGCTCTTATTGTTGACTGCTGGGAAGGCACCACCATTATGGGACAACTGCCCAGGAGGAACAGACCATAGGATGCTAGTGCTAGGCTGGTTCTGGCCCACCTGCTGAGCTGGGCAGCCACTTTTGGAGAAACCCACTTTTGTAGGAAATCCATTTTGTGACAAAGGGGCACTGATTGGAAAGTGTCTCTTAAGTGTGTCTCTTAAGTAGCCTGACTAGAGGTTGAGCCTCCCAACCCTGGAGACTGGGGGAAAAAAAATCAGGAAGATGGGAGCTGGTCTCATTGGTAACTAGACAGTGGGTTCCAACCCCCATCTTTTGCAGCTGTTATCAGCCTCATGATCAGCATCACCTGCTATTCATGCAATATATTGAAATATATACATAAATATATTATGTATATATATATATAATATATTTATGTTTTTTTATCTTTTTTCCACTTATTCCCCCAATGTTTCATTTTGTGTTTTTACATTTTCATCATTTCTTTCTTCAACAGTAACACCTCCACCTTTGCTGCAGTTTTTCTGTTCCTTTTACTCTTTTTTTTCCAATTTTTTCTACTTGGAGCTTTTTCATTCTTTGTTTTGCTTCATTTGTTTTGGTTTGCTACATTTTAATTTTTTTATTTTCTTTAATAATAAGGGATCCATTTTTGCTATGGTTTTCCTATCCTTTTGTTCTTTCCTTTCCATTGATAGGTAGTATAAATTTCTTTCTTTTTCATATTTTTCTACTTTTCTTATCATCCCATGTAAATTTCTCAAATAAAAGCTAAGATATACCCCTATTTTTACATCTTATACAATTTTATTTTCAATTTTCTTTATATGCTGTTATTTTTTTTTTCCTCATCTGTTGTATTCTTCATCAATCTGTATTCTATTTATGGAAAAAACCCTCATTCTGAGGCCTGAGCTGGGGGGCCACTGCATTGACCTGGCTCAAAGAGATCTTGATTCCCCTGGTATAGTGTGTCCTTCTAGCTTTGGCCTTCAGAAAGATATTATTGGTTGTTCCGTACTGCAAGATACTGCTGGAATTTTTTTTTCTTTTTTTTTCTCTTGGGTGGGGTCTTGTTTTTGCTCAGGGTGGTAAGGAGATCTTTAGTCACTCATCCCAGTGCCCTAGAGGCTGGGAATTGTGGGTGTGGGTCAAAGCACCATGCTGAACACCACTATTACTCTCATCTCTCTCTGTTCTCATCTTTATGTCAATCTTTCCTTTTACCCTCCCCATTTTTATTTTTATTATCTCTTTTTCTATCTTTTCTCCCTCCTTGATCTTTACTCTTTTCTTCCCTTTGGCCCTATACCAAAAGGACACTTCAACACCTAAACACTGACATAAGGTAACTTAAGGTGAAAGAGAAGTGAAAGGAAAATAGGAGAAGGAAGAAAACACTCATGGTGAGGAAACAAACAAACAAACAAAAAAACTAAATCCTGACAAAATGAAAAACTAGAAAAGAGAGCCCACCTTCCACAAGGGATCATGAGGTAGCTACCACAGAAGATTTGATGTATAAAGAAATGATAGAAATGACAGAAAGGAAATTTAAAATGTGAACGTAAAAACAATGAAGAAAATTGCTAAGAAGGTAGAAAGTGACCAAAAGGAAATCCAAAAACAGAATCAAATAAGGGATGAAAGACATGAAAAATATATAAAGGATTTATCAGAGCTTAAGGAATTAAAGGAGTCAATCAGGGAACTTAAAGATCCAGTAGAAATTATAAACAACAGATTAGACCATGGAAAAGAAAGAATATGAGAGTTAGAGGATAAAGCTCTTGAACTAACACAAGCAGTTAAAGAGGCAGAGAAGAAGACAGAGAAATCAGATACTCAGAGAATTATGAGACTTCATGAAGCATTCAAACATATGAATTATAGGTATTCCTGAAGAGAAGGAAGATCATCCCAAAAGGATGGAAACCCTGCTAGAGGGTATCATAAATGAAAATTGCCAAAGATTTCAACACACTCCTGTCAGAAGGATATCAACCCCTGGTCATCTCAATTCAAACAGAGAATTTCCAAAACACATTGTCATGAACCTGTCCAGAGTCAAGACGAATGTGAAAAATTTGCAAGCAGCCAGGAGTAGGCATCAATTTACCTACAGGGGCAGATTTATCAGGGTGACAGCAGACTTCTTAGCTAAACTTTTCAAATCAGAAGAGAATGTTCATCTGTCTTTCACCTTCAACAAAACAATTTTCAGCCCAGAACTTTATATCCTGTTAAGTTAAGCTTTAAAATTGATGGAGAAATAAAATCTTTTGCTGATATGCAAACATTGAGGAAATTCTCCACAACAAGACTAGCTTTACAGGAAATACATAAACCTATTCTTCACACTGATCTCACAATTTACTACCATCAGACTAAATACCAAGAAACTAAAGGAAAAAAACTAGCTTTCCCAATGGTGCAAAGGATAAAACTAATGATGGACTTTCACAAAATAAGATGAATAGAACACCACCCTTCTTAATTCTCTCAATAAGTATTAATGGCTTGAAATCCCAACTGAAGAGGTACAGGATGGCTGACTAGATAAAAAAACACAAGCCATCTATATGCTATCCCACCAGGAGATATACCTAACTTTGAAAGACAAAACCTTGAAGGACAAAACAAGACTCAGGTGAAAGGTTGAAAACAATATTTCAAGCAAATGGGGAAAAAAAAGAAAGTTGGGGTCACAATCTTATTTTCAGATACAAGTGGATTTAAAGCAAATAAGGTCAAGGAAGACAAAGATGGCAAAGATGGTCAAGGGAACAATGTAAAAGAAGACATTTCAATTATAAATATTTATGCACCCAATTTAAATGTTCCCATATTTATGAAACAGACCTTAATTGGTCTAAGCAATATGATATCCCATAACACCAAAATACTGGGAACTTTAACATTCCTTTGATTGAGCTGGATAGATCCTCTAAACAGAATCTAAAAAAAGATGCAAGGAACATAAATGCAACCCTTGAACAATTGGGCTTAATAAACATACAGAACACAACATATGAAAGCTTAGGAATATGCATTCTTCTTGTCAGCCCACAGAACATTCTCCAAAATAGGTCATATCCTAGGACACAAATCAAAACTCAACAAAATTCAAATAATTTAAATTACACCCGGTATCTTTTCAGACCACAAGGCAATAAAGGTGGAACTCAACTCAAAGAAAAATTTTCATCCCTACCCAAAAGCATGGACATTAAGCAGCCTTATTCTGAATGACAGTTGGGTTAAGAAAGACATAAGGGGCTCGGCGCCTGTGGCTCAATGGGCTAAGGCACCAGCCATGTACACCTGAGCTGGCGGGTTCGAATCCAGCCCCCGGACCCGCCAAACAACAATGACGGCTGCAACCAAAAAAATGGCCGGCGTTGTGGCAGGCGCCTGTAGTCCCAGCGATTTGGGAGGCGGAGGCAGGAGACTTGCTTGAACCCAGGAATTGGAGGTTGCTGTGAGCTGTGATGCCACAGCACTCTACCCAGGGCGACAGCTTGAGGCTCTGTCTCAAAAAAAAAAAAAAAAAGAAAGACATAAGGGAAGAAATCATTAAATTCCTTGAAAATAACAACAATGAATACACAAGCCACCAAAATCTGTGGGATACTGCAAAAGCAAACCTAAGAAGGAAACTTATTGCATTAGGTGCCTACATCGAAGAAACAGCAAGAGAGCACATCAAAACCTAATGAACCATCTTAAAGACATGGAAAAGGAAGAGTAATCCAATCCCAAACCTAACAGAAGAAAAGAAATAATCAAGAATAAGTCAGAAGTAAATAAAATTAAAAACAAAAGAACCATTCAGAAAATTAATGAAATAAAAGTTTATCTTTTCAAAAGATAAATAAAATTGATATACCATTGGCCCAATTGACTAGAAACAGAAAAGTAAAATCTTTAATAATCTCAATCAGAAACAAAAAGGGAGAAAAAACTGACAACAAAGAGATGCAAGAGATTATGTCTGATTACTTCCAAAAACTCTCTGCCCAGAAATTTGACAATGTGCATGAAATGGGTCAATACCTGGAATTATACCCTCTCCCTAGACCTAATCAGGAAGCAATAGATATCTTGAACAGAACAATCCCAATATCAAGCACTAAGACTGAAGAAATGATTTAAAAAAAAAAAAAGCTTCCCATAATAAAAGTCTGGAACCAAATGGCTTCATTCCAGAATTCTATCAAAACTTTAAAGAAGAGCTTATACCTATACTGCAGAACATATTCCAAAACATTGAAAAGAAGGACACTTCCCCAGTACATTCTATGATGCAAACATCAGACTGATTCCAAAACCAGGAAAGGACCCAACTAAAAAGGAGAATTATAGACCATTGCATATAGATACAAAAATACTCATTATAATCTTGGCTATACACTACACATTAAAAATATTATACTTCACAATCAAATAGGCTTCACACTAGGGATACAAGGCAGGTTTAACATATCCATATCCATAAACTTAATTCAACATATCAATAGAAGCAAAAACAAAGACCATATGACCCTTTCAATAGATGCAGAAAAAACATTTGATAAAATTCAGCATCGGAGAAGGGAGGCAAGATGGCAGACTGAAGCCAGCTTTTGGCAGAGGATGCCATGCAAAGGAAGAAATAATGGCCAGAAATAACCCAATAAAGCAGCAGACAGGGAGCTGAGCTGAGAAAGGATCCATAGGTTTGCATCATCCCTGCTGCAACAAGCTGGGACTCCAAAGAAATAAATTCCAGGTATAAAACCCATCCCAAAAAGGATGGGAATCCTTCCCCTTCCCCTTCCCCTTTCCCCTCCCCATCCTCCAGGAGAGCAGCTTGAGATGAGTAGAAAACAGAGGACCTTTTGTTTCACCAAAGGAGAGAGAATGACTGAGGGCCAGGACTCCCTCCATGAAGAGATACCACTGCAAGCCCAGGCAGCCTCTTTCCTGGCCCAAAGTTGATCTAATATTCTCCCTACCTTCCTGAACTCCCAATCCACCCCTCCCCCTTCTCCTGGTGGTCTAGAAGACTACTCCCTGCAAAATCTGGAGCATTTGTTAGATTTTTGCTAAGGCGGGGCACCTCATGAGCTGTGGGACAGTTGTGCTGAAACTATCACTTTAATAGAGGCAGAGAATTACAAGGGGTAAAAGACCTGCCCCATGTTGGAAAGAGCATAGCTCAGTTCCCGTGCTACTGACCACCAGGGACCATAGCCCACCAGCTGGGCTTCTGCAACTAGCAGACAGGGCAGCAACTCCCACCTGGCCCTTGTTACCCATGCAGCCCATGGCTGGAGACTCCAAACTCTGGCTCCTGGGGCCAGTAACTCTGCCCTTTGGCTCCCTGCCTGGCTCCAAAGACCCATGGGCCCACAGCTGGTGACTCCTGCACAGCTCCTGTGACCTCTGAGGCCCCCGAGGCCCACAACTCCACACTCTGGCTTCCCACCCAGCTCCTGTGGCACATCTGGTTCCCCACCCAGCTCCTGTGACCATTGTGGCTGGTGGGAACACCCTCTGGCTCTCTGCCGGCTCCTACAACCTGCATACAGCAGTACCCCAGACCAGCAGCACCACCACCACCCCAACTGTGGCAGCACTGCCCTGATGGAGGCTCCTCAATCCCTCCCCCTGGGGTCAAATTGATCTTCCAGTGGACATCCACTGCCTAGATGCTGAAGACCTTTTGAACTCTCCCACCTGATCAGTGTTTGCATTGACCAGGACAATTGGTTTGCAACTCTTGACCTGGGCTGATCACCCAGGGACTCACTAAGGTTAAACCCTGGTTGTGTTGTTGTGGGAGTATGGTATTCTCCCCTTCCAGATGTCACCTGTGGGGGGACAGGGTGTCTTACTTGCTTATATATCTCCATAGCTGAAATTTAAGCCCAAAGCCACTGATTCACTAAGATTGGACAGAGACTAGCTGAATACCAGTCATCGCCACCTAGCCCCACCGCACCAAGCAGGTCCCCAGAGTTTCAGGCTGTAGTTCTGAATGGGACATTTATAAAGCTCTAAGGGAAAAGCCGCAATCACCAGTCCCAGTCCTTTAGTAAAGGGTTGGTTAATTACAACTCCAAGAGCCCTTAATTCAATTTCACCTTTCCAGCTTCTCTGGAATGGTGAAAAATAATCATGGGGTGAAATCAGCAGAAAAACTCTGGAAACATGAATAATCAGAGTAGATCAACTCCCCCAAGGAATGACAAAGGAGACACAACAGAAGATCCCATTCATAAACAAATGGCTGAGATGTCAGAAATCAAATTCAGAATTAAGGACTCTTGGAGTTGTAATTAACCAGTCTTATTTGGATCAAATAAGATTAACAGAATAGAGGTAAAAATGGAATTAGAAATTCAAGGAGAAATCCAAAAGTTGTCTCAAGAATTCAATGAATTCAAAGACAAAAATCACCAAAGATTTTGACACATTGAGGCAAGAACTTGCAGCCCTCAAAGATCTGAGAAATACAGGAGAATCCCACAGTAACAGGATGGAGCAAGCAGAAGAAAGGATCTCTAACATTAAAAACAAAGCTTTTGAACACTCCCAAATGCTCAAAGAGGAAGAGAAGTGGAGAGCAAAAATGGATCATTCCCTGAGAGAATTGTGGGACCACTCCAAAATAGCAAACATTCACTTTATAGGAATCCCTGAAGGAGAAGAAAATGGTCCAAAAGGCCCAGATACTCTACTCCAAGAGATAATTGAGGAGAACTTCCCAAGCATGGCAAGAAATACTGAAATTCAGATAACAGTTTCAGAACCCCAGCATGACTCAACCCAAACAAAGCATCTCCTAGACACCTTGTAAGTAACTGCCGAAGTTAATATGAAGGAGAAAGGCAAAAGAAAATCATAACCTACAAGGAGAAGAATATTAGAATGACTACAGATCTCTCTGCTGAAACTTTTCAAGCATCCAGAAAGAGGATGGTCATCAACCCTCAATCTCATAAAACAAAACAACTTTCAGCCCAGAATCCAGTACTCAGCTAAATTGAGCTTCATTTATAAAGAAGTTAAATACTTTAATGACATACACAGGTTGAAGAAATTTGCCATAACCAAACCAGCTCTTCAGGATATCCTCAGACCCATCCACCACAATGACCAGCACAATGCTGTATCACCAAAGTAAACTCACTCTGAAATTTTTTGACCCAAACCCAATTACCACAGTGGTAAAAATGTCCACTAGACTTTTGAAAAAATTGATACCCAAAATATCACCAGGCTTATTAATACTCTCAATTAATATCAATGGCTTAATGTCTTCTTAAGAGCCACAGGTTTTTGATTGGATACAAAAATTCAGGCCTTCAGGCCAGATATCTGCTGCATACAAGAATCTCATTTTCCTGATTAGATTAGCTAGGGGTTTATCTATTTTATTGACCTTTTCAAAAAACCAACTTTTTGATTTATTGATCTGTTCTATAATTCATTTATTTTCAATTTCATTTAACTCTGCTCTAATTTTGGTTATCTCTTTTCTTCTGCTGGGTTTGGG
>CAUYON010055694.1:0-32092 GCA_963573935.1 Arctocebus calabarensis
GCTGTGTACAATAATTCAATCATGGGGTACAGTGTGCGGGCTTCACATACAATCCGAGATATTTTCATCAACCTAATTGACATAACATTCATGAGATTTTCTCATTTACTATGTGAAAACATTTTTGATCCGTATTTAGAAGTTTTCTCCTGACCCTTCAAACCTGGCTATTTTTTGGTTGTAGTTGTCATTGTTTGGCAGGCCTGGGCTGGGTTCGAACCCACCAGCTCTGATGTATCTGGCTGGTGCCCTAGCTGCTGAGCTACAGGCACCAAGCCTAATCTTAATTATTTTTAAGTATATAGTTCAGTACTGTTAACTACATTTATATTGTTGTGTAGCCAATCTCTAGGAGTCTTTTCATTTTAAAAATTGAAACTCTATACCATTAAACAATAACTCTCATTCTCCCTTCCCCAAGACCCCCAGCACCCACCATTCTATTTTCTGTCTCTATGAATTTGACTACTTCAGGAATCTTGTATGAGTGGAATCATATCATATTTGTCCTTTTGTGTCTGCCTTATTTCACCTAGTTTAATATCCTCAAGGTTCATCCATGCCGTAGCAGGTGTCAGAATTTTCTTCCTTTTCAAAACTGAATAATATTCCATTGTATGTATATATCACATTTTGTTTAGCCATTTATTTGTCAATGGACACTTGGGTTGCTTCTACCTTTTGGCTAGTATGAATAGTGCTTCTGTGAAGATGGGTATACAAATATTTCCTTGAGGTCTTGATTTCATTTCTTTTGGTTGTATCTCCAGCAGTAGAATTGCTAGATTATATGAAAATTCAATTTCTAATTTGAGGGGGAACTGCCACACTGTTTTCTATAGTGACTGCACCATCTTACAGTCCTACTTGCTTACCTTTTTTATATACAAATGGCAGCATACTTACTGTTCATACTATCCTACGTCTCACTTTTTTCATTTATCACATCATATATGTTAGAGACTGTGTCATGTCAGTATACAAATAACTTTTTCTTTTTTGAGACACAGTCTCACTTTGTTGCCCTTGGTACAGTGCCCTGGTGTCACAGCTCACAGCCACCTCAAACTCTTGGGCTTAAGCGATTCTCTTGCCTCAGCCTCCCAAGTAGCTGGGACTACAGGTGCCTGCCACAACACCCAGCTATTTTTTGGTTGTAGTTGTCATTGTTGTTTAGCAGGCCTGGGTCGGGTTTGAACCTGCCTGCCTTGGTGTATGTGGCCAGTGCCCTACCAACTGAGCTACAAGTTCATTCTTTTTTTAAAAGGAAAAATGCAATGGGGCCCATGTATAAGCATGCTACATTTTTTAAATCAATCTCCTATTGACCAACGTTCAGGTTGTTCCCAATCTTTTTCTATAGTAAAAATTTCTGTAGTTAGTATCTGTAGGCAAACATCATCATTTCATCCATGTAAAAATATATTTGTAGGAAGGGCAGGCATGGGGTGGCTCATGCCTATAATCCTAGTGCTCTGGGAGGCTGAGGTGGGTGAATTGCCTGAATTCATGAGTTTGAGACCAGCTTGAGCCAGAGCAAGACCTGTCTCTAAAGGTAGTAGGGTGTTGTGGCGGGTGCCTATAGTCCCAGCTACTTAGAAGGCTGAAGCAAGAGAATCACTTGAGCCCAAGAGTTTGAGGTTCCTGTGAGCTATGATACCATGGCACTCCACCAAGGGTGACAAAGTGAGACTCTGTCTCAAAAAAAAAAAAAAAAGTATGTCTGTATTTGTAGGACAATTTCCTAGAAAAGGAGATAACTGGATCAAAGGTTGTGTGTGCATTTGCAATTTTGATAAATATCACCAAATTTCCCTTGTAACTTCAAGAAGTTAGAAGTTTGTAACTTTAAGGTCATAGGCCCTGAAATTGTATACAATGTTTGTGGATATGTGAATCTATGCATTTTTGTGGGGACAGCCTCACCAGTTTCTCAAAGGATTCAAAACCTCTCCAAAGGTTAAGAAGTGTTGCTTAGAGGGAGCCCCATTCTTGAAGATCTAATTTTAAAAAGGGACTTACTTAAATTAGAAAAGCATTTTGAAAGGATTCTTTATTTTTCAAAAGGAATCACTGAAGATATATTGTGCATTTACAGTGCAGTGAAATCGATGAAATCAAATATGGGCACTTATTTTAATAAACGCTTTTGCCCAAGTGCATCAGTTCTGAGAGGATTTAGAGTAAATCCTCTCTACAGGAAAATCTAGGTGTAACAAAAAGATATTTCACCCTCCAGCTAACATTTCTCTTATTTCAAATAATATCAAACTTGTATGTGTAGCTTTGGCTCTGTCACGTGTAAGAAGCTGTATTTGGAAACATTTCTGAAATACTTCAGTACTCAGAGCCTAACGCAGAGCTCGAGCTTGGCACACAGGGAGCTCTCAGTGTCTCTCATCTATGTGCTCTTTTTCCTTTCCCCTCCACCTAGAATTTTCAGCTTTTCACTTTTATTTTTATTTTGTTTATTTATTTTTTTGAGACAGAGTCTCACCTTATCACCCTCCGTAGAGTGCTGTCACAGCTCACAGCAACCTCAAACTCTTGGGCTTAAGCGATTCTTTGTCTCAGCCTCCCAAGTAGCTGGGACCACAGGTGAGGGACTCTTGTCTCAAAAAAAACAAACAAACAACAACAAAAAAACCCAACACAATGCCCAGATATTTTTTTGTTGTAGGTGTCATTGTTGTTTGGCAGGCCCAGGCTGGGTTCAAACCCTCCAGCCTCGGTGTATGTGGCTGGTGCCCTAGCTGCTGAGGTACAGGTGCCAAGCCAAATTTGCAGCTTTTCACAGATCAGGTTATCATGAAATTGGACCCAAAGTGGTTCTGTCAGCTGAGAGAATGGTGATTCCATGTGGATCCGCTTAGAGATGGGTTCTTAAGTCCCTGAAACCTCAGCTCTTTGATTCTCACTTGGGCCTACCAAGTGTACAAAATACACTTAGCCCCTTGTCTTCTGCCTTGTTTCTTTTCCCATTTAGAGGCCTAGAAATCCTGACCTATATGACAGTGGTGCTATGTGGGTTGACCAGTAAACCATAATTAATGGTGAAATAACCATTAATTATTGTTGTCACTGTTTCCAGTCTGGGTTCCTGGGGAGAAGACAACCTGCTTACACAGTGGCTCTCTGTGGGAGTTCTGAACACCCACAAACCCATAAGGTGTATGTCCTCCTTTGAAGTATGCTAGGAGGACCTCAAACTATTTTGAGTTCACACTGGAGGAGTGTCCTGTTTGTAAGTGACTTCAGGGAACCTAGTCACTGTCCCCAGTATCAGAAGGGTCGTCATGGGGCAGAGACTGTGGAGTTGTTCAGAGGACAGAACTAGGACTGGTGGGGAAGCAAATGTTAGCCCAAGAATGGGAAGAATTTTAACAGTTAGAGCAGTTCAGCTGGCACCACCCACCTAACATAGCAAGAAGTTCTTTCTAGTCGTGTAAAAGTTTAAGCAAAGGTTAGATGATTTTTTATGTTCAAATGATTGATTGATTGATTGCCTACCATGGGCAGGGCATAGTCTTTTTTTTGGCCGGGGCCGGGTTTGAACCCGCCACCTCCAGCATATGGGGCCAGGGCTCTACTCCTTTGAGCCACAGGCACCACTCTAGGGCATAGTCTTTAAGGCTAGAGGAGCCAAATGTGATTTTTCAGCACTCACTCTGACAAGACCACTGTGTATAACCAGGAGGCTAGCTTAGTAATCTATAAGGAAAACTAGAATTGCTGATGGTATCAAATGCTCAAGTCCTATGATAAGAACATTCTAGCCCTGTAAGCAGGCTACATGGGAACTCATATTATCATCAGGTGTCAGTTTATTAACCTACAGTATGAAGCATAATTGCCAAAGGATGCCCAAGTCCAAAGAATGTATTTATTTCCTATAGGAGGATCTATATGAAAAATGAAACTGTAGATTGCACAATAAGTTTGGAATTAAAACAAGGAGAACAGCTCGGTGCCTGTGGCTCAACAGACTAAGGCGCCAGCCACGTACACCTGAGCTGGCGGGTTTGAATCCAGCCTGGACCTGCCAAACAACAATGACGGCTGCAACCAAAAAAATAAATAAATAAATAATAAAATAAAACAAGGGGAACAGGAATGTTTAGAGGCACCTGGCCTGGAGTGCTATAATAGGAAGATACTTGTCACCAGAATAACCTGAGTGACCTTTTAATCAGAGCCCCTCTGCCCTGGATGGTATTATATGAGCATTGCCAAGGTTTTGCTTGTTTAATCCTCTTTTCTCATGTTTTCATAGCTGGTCAACCTCTCCTCTGACTGAGCTTTGCTTCTTTAGCTGTATTAATACTTCAGTCAGATTTCATTAAGTATTCCTGGTCTGAGAACCATTCTGTTTCTTTAAGGTGACTTAGCAGATCTTTGCTCTAATCCATTATGTGTTGATGTCCTACTTTAACTCTCAGAGGACAATCTCATTTCTGATTCTTTCAGGTTCACTCACTGTTGCCCTGAGTACTGACAACACTTTATAGCCTGGATATTCTAGGGCACTCCAAGCCCCAGATGACTTAGAATAATCATATTTAACATTGTCAGACTTTCACAAACTAGATAAACCTCGGTGATAATAACCCCTTCTGTTCCATTCATGTATTTCTTTGTAATGAAAACATATGATCATTCTGTTATTTTATCCCATCATTCAAAGAGTTCTTGAGGTAAAGGGCAGAGATTGGAGTTGCTAGTGGTCACACAATTAAATAAAAGACAGAGACAGAGGTCAGACCCTAGGCCACTTCCTATTACATCCTACTGAGGGACCATGAAAAAGAAGAGAGTTTTATTTTACATTCCAAATAAAATATCAGATAAGCCGTTGTTGGATTTTAACCGCTTGAAGATCAAACACAGAAATAAGATGTAGAGGCTTAGCATGAAAGCCATGGTTGAACATTCTAATATCGTAAGTGCGGATCAATTAGCAGTACTGTAGATGTGTCCAGTCCCAGTCATGCACCCAGGAGGTAGAACAACAGGATTAGACAGACCCCTGGAAGCAATAGGAGCAATAGGAACAAAGATCAAATCCTAGATTGGAAGGCATGTCAGCTAGCTCAGAGCTAGAAAAGAGAGGGCTAGTGTCCCTGAGGTACAGTATTGCCACCAAGCTCAGGGAACATAGGGCTGGATGTACAAGGATCTATTCTTACTCTTTGTTTATTATCCTTGTTTTTCACACAGATCATTACTGAGCACTCACACTATGCTAGGCTCAGGCCCAGGTATCTTATTTTACTCATAACAAGCATAAAGATAGTATTATCTTTGTCCTATACTCAAAAAAACTGTAATCCTTAGAGGCTAAGTAACTTGCCTAAGGTCACTCATATATGATGCAGGTGGGTTTCTAAGGTAGGTTTGTTTGGATACAAAACTGAAGCTTTTTTGGCTTGGTGCCTGTGGCTCAACGGGCTAAGGCACCAGCCACATACACCTGAGCTGGTGGGTTCAAATCCAGCCCGGGCCTGCCAAACGACAATAATGGCTGCAACCAAGAAATGGCCAGGCATTGTGGTGGGCGCCTGTAGTCCCAGCTACTTGGGAGGCTGAGGCAAGAGACTCTCTTGAGCCCAGGAATTGGATGTTGCTGTGACCTGTGATGCCACAGCACTCTATCCAGGGTGACAGCTTGAGGCTCTGTCTCAAAAAAAAAAAAAAAACTGAAGCTTTTCCCATTTTGCCATGTTGACTCTTAGTGCCTTCCTATCTTGGAAAGAGATGTTACAATTCAGGTCTCTTTTGTTCTTCAAACCTGCTGGTCAGAGGAATGAAAACAAGGGACACTCTGACCTCAGCAAGGTTAGAGAGTGTTACATTCAGTACATGTAAGAACCAGACTGCCAAATTCAGACTCCTGCCCACTGTGTGACTTGGGGTAACTCTTACCCTCTCTGTCTGTTTCCTCACTTGTAAATGGATGAATGGAGGTAATTATACTACTCCCTTTATTGGGTTCATTGTGAAGACTAAATATGTTAATATAGGGACAGAGCTTAGAAACATGTCTGGCACATAGCAAATGCTTAGTAAAATTATTCATTATTAGCTTTTGATTACATTAAGGTCATGCCATCATCTGATCTGACCACTTGATTCGATCCAGGAGACACTGTAGCCTTGTTAATTCCATAATTCTAACCCTTCTCTCAAGATGGGTTACTTTCTAAATGGGTCATTTTAATCATTTAAAAAGATCTCTACTGGTATAAATATCAGGCTTCATCTGGAATTCTGGGGTCACACTACAGGTGTTCCCTATAATTTGCCACTGTTGTATTTCTCTCCCCCCTTTCCTAGAAATGCCTATCTACAGTGACAGCGAGTTTACTGGACAGCTGCTCTTTTGTGGGTCCCAGCAGCCCTCTGGTCTTTAAAGCTCCTCATGAGAGCCCATTCTTTGCATGCTTTGGAGCTCAGTAGGCTCTCTGAGTCTTCTCAGCCAGTCATGTCCAGATGACTGAGCTGGTAGGAAAGGGTGGGGCAGCTACAGATGACTCCAGAAAGGAAACCAAGTCTGTCCACAAAGACAACTGCAGACCAATTAAAATGGTGCTTGAGGTAATTTAAGGACTGTGAATGAGGTGCCACTGTTCTGAGGTGCCAGGTAACTCCCAGATAATAACAGCCTTGGTCAGGGACATTCTGTGACTTGGAATTAGATGACTTAAGTGACTGTATTTTAAAAACAACAAGACACCTGCAAGATATAAATTCATACTTTCAAGTTGGATCTTTAATACAGTTCAATTTCACAATATTTATGAACCGTGGGTGAGGGAACAGTGCTAGATATTATAAGGGACACATAAATAGGAGGCACTGTGTCCCTAACTCAAGTGGCAATTCACATCCTCCCTGCCACTCCTCCTCAGCACCGACAGTTTCTTCTACCGGCTGTCTCCTAACTGGTCTCCCTGTCTCTTTTCTCCTCAGCCACAATCTATGGAAAACAACTTTGGTCACAACTTTCTCACTCAGAAATGCTTCCCACTGCTTATAGATTAAGAGTAAATATAAGTTATCAATGTGTAAAGTTCCCCCAGATTGGCCCAAATTAACCTTACCAGGTTTTTCTCCCATTATGCCCCTTTTCCACCATGTATCCCATATGCCAGCCTTACTGGTTTACTCCAGTTTCCTCAAACACAGTGTCTCTTTCTCCATCTTCTTCCCTCCCCTGAATCTCTTACGAAGCATAGCATGTCTTCTCCTTCAGTCTCTGACTGGAGGAATCTTGGTCACTTTTCAAAGTTGGTCTCAAATGCCACTTCTTCCCTAAAGCTCTCCATGACATTTGCCTCCTCTAATGGATGGCATGTTATCAGTATCCACATTCTCCTCCATGGCATTAGCCTTCTCTTGCATTGCCTGGCTTTCTTCCTGAGAGTTTCCTGAGGAACTGGTCTTGGAATTGACTTTGTCATTTTCCTCTTACATAGCACTTAGCACAGTCTCCAGCGGAGTGAATTATACTGAATGGAATGGAGGAGAATGACTCAAGCCAAAATGACAGAGCTCCAAAGTGGAATTGAATTCAGGTTGAAGTAAGGATGAAATGTATTCTAAACAGGAAAGACTTGGAAAGGTTACATTTTTTTTTCATGTAAACTTTCCCTAACTTCTCATCCTCAGTGACATGTATCCCTCCTATTCCTAACCCCCACCATGGTATTCACAACCCAGTATTATAATTGTATCTTTGTTTGTCTGATTGATCAACCAGACTAGAAAATCCTTGAGATCAGAGACCAAGCCTTAATCCCTGGCATAGCTTTGTACTTAGTTTGGGGCTTGGCACATGGCAGGTGCTCAATAAATATTTGTGGGAGGAGGGAAAAGAAGGTAAGAGGGAGGAAGAAGTTATATTTATATGAATTGAGGAGGGCAGAAGCAATAGAGAAATTGAATCCAAAAGGTATAGTCATACGTGGGGCCCCTGCCACATTGTCTTGATGGACTAGCTTGATAGCAGGAAGATGGTCAACTAACTACATGCTGCTCTTTTGTAGGTGCGAATTGACACTGAGCAAACAGGGAAAAACCCCCTGTATTCCCAGATCCCTTTGTCCCACTCCTCCCCCACATCCTGGAATGGGTGCTGTGATGCATTCCTCACTAGGAGATTATTAGGAGTCCCTTGGCAGCTGTGCTCCATCCGTACTTGGTGACAGAGGGTCACTGTGATTGCTGGAGGTTTCACTAACACAAAGATCAGGCAAATAGCCATTTAAATAAAGGTAGCGCTTTAAAAAACAAAAATCAAAGACTTCCCAATGAGGCTGGAATTCCCATCCCCTCATTCCTTCTACACAATCAGCAAAATTAGGAGCAGAACACTCTTTTATCTGTCTCCAGGTTAGAGCATGAAAGCACAGGGGAAGAAGCAGCTGCTTGGCATTACTGAAGAACAAGCACAATTAGCATTTTCACCACTTACAAGGCACACAACTTAAGGCCAGTGCCTTAATCACAGAGGATCATTTTCCTCGTCTATAAAATGGGGGAATAAATAGCACATTCTTTACAGGACTGTTGTGAGGATTAATATTGTATTTATGATATAATAACGTGTATCATAAAGAACTCAGTCCAGTATAGGACATAGAGAATGCCCTAAATAAAAGGTAGCTGTTGGTCATCATGATTATTTAAAAGAAAAAAAAGAACTATTTGGGGTAAGTATTCAAGGGCTTAGCAAAGGAAACAGCTGTAATATCATATTTTAGAAATTCTGTTAGAAGTTATTGCTGTCTGGTGGAGCAGTCTTACAGCACTTGGTGATTCCTTCCAACTCCTGTTTTTATTAAAAGCATCTTTTTCATGTGCCTGTATTTAAATGCTACAGAAAGCATGGCACAGTTATGTTGTTCCTTTAGCAATAATGAAATTTTCTATTGGTCCCAACTTATCTTTAGCATGTTTCCCACTATTTCAGGCTGTATGTTCTAGAAACACATGATAAAGCACCTTGTTTACTATGATATTTTATAATAGAATATATTATATTTGTGTTTGCAATAGCACTTTGAAGAATCCAGTTCCCAATAGACATCATTCAATACTTCATTTAAAAGAAAGTTATGCTTGTAAGATGACTTGACTGCCAATATTTTCATTATTTATTGTAGCTTTTAATTTAATTTAATTTTTTCAGTTTGCTTGTTATCTATTTTGGTATAGAAAATAGAACATTTTCTCACATGTATCTAAAACAATAGCCAGAAATTCGTGGGGAGGGTAGAAGGAAGAAAAAGGGAATGATTGATTCCTTATCATAACATTTGATGTTAGGAAAATGAAGAATAAAATAAATGAGGAGGAGAAAAGAGTTAGGGAAAGACCTAGTCTAGGGTAGACCTTCATTAATTGTTCATTGATTAAATGAATGAACCGGAACAGGGTATTAGACTGGAAGTTTCCACAGAGAATCAAGACACAGTAGCTATCACACACCCTAATTAGTGGGAAAGACCACCCAAAGGACCAAAGGAACTTAAAAAGGATTTAGCAGAAAGTGGTTACATGACTCTTACACTGACCCTTATCATGGGTTGAAGGATAGAATGATTGAAGGCTTTCTTAGCCAGGCATAGTGGCCCGTGCGTGAAGACCTCTGCTACTCCAGAGGTTTCCGCCCTGGGGTTCAAGGCTACAGGGAGCTATGATCATGCCACTGCACTCCAACCTGAACAAAACAGAAAGTCGCCATCTCCTAAAATACACAAACAAAACCAAAAAATTATTAGGAGCCTTTTGAAGAGGATTTTAAACAGGATTTCTTCAGAGGGAGCAGTTCGTATGCTAAGTGCCACACTTGGCCACAGGGGTAAGGAGTGTACGTACCTATCTTGCCTCACATTAACAGGACCACTCAGCGCTTGAGCTGTGTCTCCTGCAACTGTGAGTCCAGGAGACTGGGTTTGACTTCCACCCTGGAGATTTATATGAAAAGAGCAGGTTAGAGTTGCTGCTGTTTCCAGATTGGCCAAGAATCTCAGAATTTTTTTAGGCAAATAACACTCCAAGGAGCAGATCAGGGTCCTATGGGTGAGAGCCATTAAGGAAGTGCTTTAGATCTGTTAAACAGGGAGTGAATAGGCACCCCGCTAAGGAGAAGCTTAATGAGGGCTGATGGGATTTCAAGAGCCAGGGAGGAGGCTCCTGCCTGAATAGGGTGCTCTGATTAAGTGATCCTCAAGCGAGAGACCACCAGTGTTGCAGGAGGAGACAGGTCTCTGGGGGAACTCAGAATAGTGCCACAAAGAAGGAAGTCAGTTTTAGACAACTGCTAGAGGCCACGCCTGTTATCCTAGCACTCTGGGAGGCCGAAGCGGGTGGATTGCCTGAGCTCACGGGTTCAAGACCAGCCTGTGCAAGAGCAAGACCCAACTCTATTAAAAATAGAAAAGCTAGCAGGACATTGTGGTGAGTGCCTGGAGTCCCACGTACTCAGGGGGATAGAGGCAAGAGAATTGCTTGAACACAGGAGTTTGAGGTTGCTGTGAGCTATGACGCCAGGACACTCTGTCCTGGCAGTGGAACTCTGTCTCAAAAATTAAAAAGGAATCATAACCAAAAACTAGCATGGGCAAAACTATGAAAACATTTGGAAGTAGTATTTCTCATTGACAGTCAAGTAAAAGCAATTGCACTGCAACAGGCAGTATACAAATCAAAGCCTGATACAGCACAGTATGGGTGCTCTTTAAATTAATCTGCTAGAGGTTTATTGGACAGTTAAAACCTAAATTCAATGACTATGTTATCATATCCAGTTCTATATAATAAAGCTATTTTTCCGAGTCCTAGCTGACAACCTAAACTTAGTACTCCTTAATACTGCTTTGAAATTGTGGACACAGTAGATTCCATTGAATGTGAAATATTGTTTAACAAAAGATTCATAATTCCTTGTCTACTTAATAGTCAACATATTTAACAGGATAATGTATTATGTATAAAATATAGCACCAGTAGTTGAATTCCTGTGAAATGTTAACTATTTTAACTCAGATTTGTCCTGTGTTTTAAAATGTTTGGGATAACGTTCATTGATTTTTAAAAAGATGGTACTTCCTGGTAAGCAGCAGCTCAGAGTTCTGGACCTGGAGGCAGATGCAATGCAGGTTGCTTTCCCTAAATGTTCTTTAATATCCTTTCCAGAGCTAATGTTCTATTAGCTTTTACTACTGAATCTTGAAAGTTTGCTTGGTTGAGGTAATTAAAATGGCTTAAAAGTTAAAAAAAAATTAAAAAAGAAAAGTAATAAATAGGGTGGTGCCTGTGGCTCAACGGAGTAGGGTGCTGGCCCCATATGGGTTCAAACCTGTACCCGGCCAAAAACTGCAAAAAAAAAAAAAAAAGAAAAAAAGTAATAAATAAAAATAAAAATAGACATCTGCTAGGCCTACATAGTGTGCCACCATCTTGCCAGAGTCCCAAGCAATCACACGCTTACTTCATATCCCCTCCCTTTTACCCTTCTCCAGAGGGAGGCAGAAACCCCATTTAGCAAGATGGGAGTGTAAGGAAGGGAAGAGAATATTTGCACTCTGGTTTTCTACTTGCTGAAAGGCCCCTGAATCTGCTTGGAAGTTTCTGTTACTACATGATATGGATATTTTAATTTATTGAACGGAAACTGTATTTGTAATTGTGACTTAAAGTGAAAGTAGGACTTTTAGATAGTCAGGAGTGATAACGAAGTCCAGTGGTATGCTGAAGCTTATATCGAGTGGGAGAAGATGCTGTTTCTCAATTTCACCACTGATAAATTTGAAGGGGCAGTAGATTAAAAACAGTGGTTTCATTATATTCCATAGGATACACTGTGATTCAAACTTCAGGCTTTTAAAAATTGAATTCTTTCTAAGCTCTTTACATATCAGAAAAAAAACCTGAATTCTTGCAACATCTTCTAACCTCCTTTTAATGTCTTCATGCCTTCCTGACCTGCTCAATCCTCAGCCAGCTGTCCTGCTGAGAAGGTGCTGAGAGTGCATTCAGACTTAGGCGCGGGGAGTTGCAGAGTTGGCTATATCCTTGCTTCCAGGGACATTTTTGCTTTAACAGCAAAAGTACCTGGGTTCAAAGAAGTCTTGGGGGCGTCTGAAGCAGGCAAATGTCAAAACAGATTTCCTTAGGAAGGTGCTCCTTCAGCTCCCTGGGAACTGTGCTGGAGATGCCCCTGAGCCCTGGGCACGTGGATGGGAGGCTGCTAATTTGCCTGAGATGGCGAATATGAAAGCATGTTCCAAACTATAACATAAGGCGAATGTGAGCCAGTATTGTGATCATTATTCTTTAATAGCTGGAAATGACAATAGACTTGTAAACTTTCCTTAAAAGGTTAGATATGCACAGATGCTTCTGCTGTCCTTACCAAATTATCTCACTATAACTGGAATTTCTTGAGCATCCCAGTGGGTCAGAAACAATCCTCGCACATGAGACAGACACATTTGTAAAAACCAAAGGGTTAGTCCCTTACAGGGCATTTATTCTTTTCCCCTTCCTACTACCACCTGTCCAGAGCATTTCTGCTTTAGATCCCATCTTGCATCTGAGGCAGAAACTCCAGCCTGGCCCGAGCTTTTTTTGTGTGGGAAATGATAAGAAACAGCTGTCCTCAGATTAATGCCATCATCCCTGTTAGGATTCAGCCATTCAGCTTGTGGCAGCAATTGCGTGTTAGATGAATGCCTTTCTAAATTCAATCACCCCAAAATAAATACATTTCAGTAGCCTCATTAAACAAAATTGGATGCAAGGAGAGGATGGAACTGACTGATAGGAAATGAGAAAGAAGTAGGATGTTTCAAAGCTGCACACATACAATTGCCCTTCAGAAACCTCTTCTAGCCCCTTGTTCAGCTTTAGCATATTTAGTAAAAAAAAAGATGCTTATGTATGTGGTAATACTTTCTCCAAAGAGGGATCTTTTAAAAAACATTATGTAAAATAAAATATATTCTTATTACAGGATAAGTCATACAAAATAGGTGAATATGCAGATCTCATGTATGACATTTAGCGTGTATTGTCTGGCTGTTCAGAAGATCATTCAAATATTTTATTTATTTTTACTTATTTACTTTTGAGACAAAGTCTTATTCTGTCACCCTGGGTAGAGTGCCATGGCGTCGTCATAGCTCACAGCAACTTCAGACTCCTGGGCTCAAGAGAGCCTCTTGCCTCAGTTTTTCTATTTTTAATGGAGACAGGGTGTCACTCTTGCTCAGGCTGGTCTCCAACTCCTGAGCTCAAGCAATCTGCCCACCTCAGCCCTTCAGAGTGTCAGGATTACAGGCATGAACCACCGCCCCCAGTCGAGATCATTAAAATATTTTAGAGTCTAACCATATGGTAGACACTGTGTTAGATACTGAGGGGATGTTGAGTTCATTCATGTATTCATTCATCCAGTGTATACATACTGAGACCTACGTTATGCTATGTCCTATGCTCACTGTTACAGGTGTCACCATGAACCACATAGCCTCTGGTTGGAAATGGTGCTTAGATTGGGGTATGGGATAGGATGGACACAGATAATTTTACATACTGAGAGGTTCAATGTGCTAAGTTCCATAAGAAAGAGACAAAAAGAATCATGAGAGTTTAGAAGAGAAAGCAGTTGTTTATCTCTGTAAGGAAACAGAAAATCTTTAGGCAGCACTTGGGCTGAACTTTAAAGTCTGTTAAGAATTTTGAAGTGAAGGCCCTTCTAGGCTAGGGAAGCAGTGTAATGAAGATCACACATTTTGGTGAGGGGCTAAAGGAAGCACGGAAGTAGACAGGGGAGTCATAGATATGGCTGGACACATAGTTGACAGCACTACATGCTGTGCTAAGGAGTTTGAATTTATTCTATAGGCACTTTGGAGCCATTGCAGGAATGGTGCGATCAGAATGGTGCACTACAGCACTTGGGAGGTTGAGGCGGGTGGATTGCCTGAGCTCATAGGTTAAAGACCAGCCTGAGCAAGAGCAAGGCCCTGTCTAAAAAGTAGCTGGGCCTTGTGCTGGGTGCCTGTAGTCCCAGCTACTTTGGAGACTGAAGCAAGAGAATCACTTAAGCCCAAGAGTTTGAGGTTGCTATGAGCTGTGATGCCATGGCACTCTACTGAGGGCGATAAAGTGAGACTCTGTCTCTCAAAAAAAACAAAACAAAACAAAACAAAAACAAAGAATGGTGCACTAAGAAATTTAATCCAATGGCAGGGTAAGGACAGAACTGATTGGGATAGGAGGCTTTAGAGACAGGAGTCTAGTTAGGAGACCATTACGAAAGTTCAGGCCAGGGATAAGCAAGGGTCTAAGGTAGGATTGTGGCAAAGAAGCACTGGAGACACAAACATTACTTATTAAAAGGGGGGAAAATCGATAAGCCTGTGACTGTAGATGTTTTGGTCCCACTGTATTCCTCTGGGCATTATATTTATTTTTCTGGATTAGGCAGTGTGGGATAGAGATGAGTATGATCCAAAGTCCTGGCAGGAAACAAAATCTAACTAAGGTGGTTCAAGAGAATCTAATGAAGGCATTACTCATAGAGGTGTGGGTAGGTCAAGGAAATCAATAAGGGGTTGTGAGGCATCTAGAGATTAGCAAGAGTAGGAAGTTATTAATACTTCCAAGGTGCAAGGAGAGGAAACTGGATTGCCAATTTCCAGTGCGAGCTGGAGCCATGGAGGAGGGCCATCCAGCGGGTGCTATGGTCTAGGAAGGATGAAGGAAGCAGGAAAGGAATAACCCTTCCTCTCTTAGTTACTGCCCTTTGATCTCCTGCTGCTTTCTTTCATTGGTCAAACTCCTCGGAAAGGTGATAGTTATAGAGATGGGCCTCTAAGAACAGGAGGAAAAATGGGAAGATTTATGGGGCAATAGGAAAAGGCAGGGCCAAAGGGAGAAAAATCAACATACAGCATTAAATGTTGTCACATTTTAGGTGATATTTAATATCTTGGCGTGGGAGCCGGGATGCTAGGTCGCTGGCCCCAGCCCATGAAACTGCCAGGACACGGACCACTGTACAGGACCCCTGTTCTGCTCGGGCTATGGCTCCCCATCAGGATGAGCCAGTTGTCTTAGTCAGGCCAGAGGTGCCAGAGCACCTCAAAGGGGCCGCAGTCGGTCTCAGTAGGAGCCTCGACTAACTTCCCGCCACTATTCACACCACAGGTCTGGAGACTGCCGAGCAATGATGCACATGCTCTCATGCTTTTTAACGAGACCAATCCCTTCCCCATTCCCTATTACCAAGGTGTTTCTTTTCAGGTGTCTCCTACATCTTGGAGCTTCTTAAATCCCAGAGATTTCAGACAGAGGGTTTCCCTTGAAACCTGATTCCAATATGCTAGTTGTCACACATTTGATAATAAAAGCTAGTAATGAAGTATAAATAATGAAGGGTGAGGGCACATAGTTTGTTGAATCTTAATGATATTAATTCCTGCTATGCTTACTTAGTAAGGTTATTATGAAAATGAAATGAGGTAAAGAATGTAAAACTTTTTTAAATTAATATTTGTTTTTTAAAATGTAAAAACTTTTCAGAATTAATTTTTAAAATTATTTTTAGTGAAAAATAAACTTTTCACTAAAAGATGTGAAAAGTTATTGTCATTGGGATCATTCCATTTTTGGTGCTTTCCACCTGAGCTGCACAGTGTCTGGCCCAAAGCGTTGTTCAATTGATGTTTATGGCAGTGAATGAACTTGGAATGAATTCTGTACACACACACTCTTTCATGATACGTGCGTGATGTCTTTCGATCAGTTTTGTTACTGAGGGACACTTTTTTATCTTCTTGAACATACTATACCCTTGAATATCATGTCAGGAAAAAATTAAGACCACTCAGGATTAAAATATTTGAGAAATATTTAACTTTTCTCTTCCAGGGAAACTTCCTTCATATGTACTTGAAGTGAGACATCGTTAGTAGCTTTGACCAAGTATCCCAGGTCTGAACATGGGATTCCTTAACTGAGTTTACTAGTTTGCTTTTATAGTTTTCAAAAGCTGCACACACTGTGATTTGGAGGAGGCAGCAGTTTGAAAGATGAAAAGCCTTCTAAAGCTGTTTGAAATTGCTAAATCCCATGTGTGAAAAGACTCAGTTCTTATGCTGTAATTGCTTTTCTTATTCTGATCCTCAGGGATAGGCCCTAAATGAGATAATAGGCTGGTTCTGCCTCTGCATTCAGATCTCTGATTTTTGTGAAGTATGTTAGATGAAGTACAGGCAGAGAGCTCCCTGCTGGGAGGGTGTTTAACGGAGGTCCTGTATATTGCTTGCTTCATGGAGCATGGTAGATTCCTGCAGCCTCAGGAGTGCTCCCCATTTACTGGTCCCAGATATCAGCATGAATAAATGAAGCCAACCAAGCACTTCTCTCTCCTAAACTTTAGACAGTTCCTAAATCCTTGCAGGGGTGTCCAACCCATGGCCCACAGTCTGCCTACAGATCGTGTGAGGATTCTTTTATTTATCCATGGTGGTAGATATCACAAAAATTATGCACGGACTTTTTTTTTTGTTTGGCCTTGTTGGTTTTCTTTAGTGATTGTGTATTTAATGTATGACCCAAGACAACTCTTCTTCCAGTGTGGTGCAGAGAAGCCAAAGGCTTGAACACCCCTGGTAGAAGGTCAGCTGGCCATGGGTTCTGGGTCCTGTTTACATAATTGCTTTAAATTGCTTCCAGAGCCAAAAGGCCTGGATGAAACGTGTAAGGAGCCGAAGGAACTGTGGGTGTGGAGCATAGAAAAGAGAGAGCTGGTGTGATGTAATTTTCACTGTGCAGCCATCTCGAGTGGGGCGGGATGTCTCTCCTTGTGTCCAGAGCGGTGCTCCTCTGTGTTTGGTTGCCAGCAGGCAATGCTACTCAAAGTGTGGTCTGCAGGCCAGGCACAGTGGCTCATGCCTATAAATCCTAGCACTCTGGGAGGCCAAGGCAGCCAGATCGCTTGAACTAAGGAGTTCAATACCAGCCTGAGCAAGAGTGAGACCCTGTCTCTACTAAAAACAAAAAACTGAGGCAAGAGGATCATTTGAGCCCAAGAGTTTGAGGTTGCTGTGAGCCACAATGCCATGTCACTCTACTGAGGGCGAAAAAGTGAGACTCTGTCTCAAAAAAAAAAAAAAAAAGTGTGGTCTGCAGAGCAGTAGCAGTACCTGGAAGCTTGTTAGAAATGCATATTATGGGCCTCACCACATACGTAATGAATGGGCATCTTTGGGGGCCGGGGACCCTGAAATCTGTGTTTTTAGCCAGGTCCCTACAGGATTTGTGTAGCGTACAGGTATTGCTTTGCAAGGGATTGCATGCATGTCTTCATCCCCTTTACTGTAACAGGGATCCACACATAATTGGGCTTTTATAGTCATTGCCAGTTATTCCACCTTCCAGGTCATCTTTCCTAACTCAATTTCCCCAGTCGTTTCCTTCTGTTCCTATAGCCCTGCAGAAATATGGTCCTTTCATATTCCACCCCTTCAACTCCAGTTGGAAACTACTGTCTTTAAGTAATGGCTCCTTCATTCCAGCTCAAGCCCCTTACCTCAGTTCCCCAAGTTGTAGAATTTCCCTTATCTTTGTCTTTCCTGGCTCAAGGGTCATGTTAAATACCCAAGATTACTTTTTATCCTCTACTGCCTTCTTCAATTTCTTTTTTTTTTCATTATTGTTCTTTTATTTCTTTTTTTATTAGTCCCCTTAGAGTGGACATAGGTTATTCTTCAATTTCTGAAATAGCTCTCCTGACAAAGTTTTATTTCTTTCTCTTTATATTTCTGGCACCTTCCCACATCACTGTCCATGTAAGGTAAGATTAGGATCTTCTCTTATCTCCAGTCACAGCTGGGTTTTCATTTTAAACAGCTCAATTTTATTTCACTATGCCTTTACCCAAGTGGGCTACTCTCAGATCTTTTTAGTTTGGGGATGCTGGGTGAGGGAGGACTCAGGTGCGATGCTAAGTGCCAGATTTTGGTTTGGAACAAATATATCCTATTCTGGCTACAAAGCAGTGAGAAGAACGGGAGATCCTTAAGTGTTATCAACAGGGTCTGTCCAGTTTTATACTCAGCTGAATTTGACAAACTTTATTGAGCATGCAAACAATGAGTAAGACATGTTTGATGTCGGGAATAGGATAAAGACTTACAAGGGCATAGTCAAAAGCAGAATAAGGCTCAGACAAACAGGAAAACCCGTCACTAATGAGGTATGCTCTTTTGCATATAGTAAGCACTTAACAAAAGCTATTAAATGAAAAAAATAGTTTTCAGACTAACAAGCTTTTGCTTATGTATGGTCTTCACCTAATTGCTGTGAATTTGGATTTCCATAGAAGGCTTTTTGTAGTGCTTTACGGTGCAAGACTGTGTGCACCTACTTGGAGTCCTTGTCGTCTTCCTTCCGCTCCTGTGATAATGGATGAGGCAGCAGCAGGATGGAGTTTTACTGGAAAACATGAAGGAAACTCTTGGACTCAGGACAAAAGAAAACTTGTAAACATATTAGTCTTTGGGGAGATCTTCCTGCAAATTGCTCTTAAGAACGTAGACAGACAGAAGAAAAAAAGACAGAGAAAAAGGAAGGAGGAGAAAAGTGGAATCAAGTTTTAAAAGCAAACAGAAATAATAGCTTGGATTGGATGGGTTTGCTTCATTAATAAGCCTAATGATCCGAGGAGTCTCATTTGATTATTAGCAACTGTATTTAAAATTTACATGTAAAACAAATTTTGTAGATACAGAGGGCTAATTGGATCCTTATAGCTCCTCTTGGGATTGGCAACTACTGTAGCTGAGGGGAGGCCATTTGTAGTACAGTGAGGGCGAGGGACTTGCCATAAACCTGGTGTGTGATCTTTGGCAAGCCTGTCCTTCTTTCCAGTTTGTTCTCCATAAAATGAGTAGACTCCATCAGGTCAGTGGTTCTAAATGTGTGGTCTCTGAGCCAGCACCATCAGCATCATCTAGGAACTTGTTAGAAATTCTATCACATCAGACACTCTGGGGTGGAGCCCAGCAATCTGTCTTTGAATAAGCCCTCTGGATAATTCTGATGCATACTCAAGACTGGTGGTCATTCTGTGTTTCTAGTATACAAATGAGGAAACTGAAGCCCATGCAAAGCAGATGTAGGTAATTGAGGCAGAAGTTGGCACTTGAGGCCACGCATTCATAGCTGTTTGGTTATGGAGTAGAGTGGAGGCTGCTCCATGTGGAACTGACAGAGTCGTTGCAGGCACCCCAAGGGCATGCTCAGGGCACTAGCAATGCAAGAGCACCCGCGAACATTATTTTGTTTGGAAAGTAAGCCTCATAGGAAAAACCAAAACTTTATTGGACCTCTCTATATTTAGTTTGTAGTTTAGAGATTCCTAAAAAAAAAAGTTTTTTGAAACTCTCAGGGCAGGAATGGAGACATGGTGGGTACTTTTTCGGGGTTTAGGATATTTAAAGTTCTTTATCCTGCCCTGCCTCCCTCCTTGCTTCTTGAGGCATGCAGTAAGTAACCTACGGTCCTAGTTCATTTGGTCTGCTGTAACAAAATACCACAGACCGAGTGGCTTATAAACAATAGAAAAATATTTCTCACAATTTGGAGGCTGGAAGTCCAAGATCAAGTGCCAGTAGGGTTGAGTTCTGGGGAGGGCCCTCTTCTGATTTGTAAACTGTGACATCTTGCTGTGAATTCTAGTCTTGTCAGTCTCTTTTAAGGGCACTAAGCCCATTCATGAGGGCTCCCCACTCATGACCTAATCACCTTCCAAAGGCCCCACCTCACCATACCATCACATTACCAATGAAGTTTCAACATTTAAATTCGGGGGGGGGACACCATAGAAGTTTCAACATTTAAATTCTGGGGGCTCCCCACTCATGACCTAATCACCTTCCAAAGGCCCCACCTCACCAATGAAGTTTCAACATTTAAATTCTGGGGGGGACATCACCATTTAGTTCATAGCATTTACTATACTTCCTCGACTCTAAGAAGCACATCTTTTTAAGCTTTGGGATGTATTTTGCAATTGGTGGTGCCTTAGGGCCAATGAAATATGGTATATTGTTGGGACTGTGATGTTTTATTCTATGCCAGGCCTTCACCCATGTATTTTTATGAAGTCTAAGATTAATTTATGTGCACACTAAAACTAGGCTAAAAAAATAAAAACTTTCTTATAAAGCCTATGACTGGATTTAGATAGAGTTCACTGTGGGCAGTAAGCATCATCCAGAGTGTCCAACCTGCAGCCTGTGGGCTATATGCTGATTTTGTGAGGATGTTTTTTGCTTATTTGTGGTATCAGATATCACAAAAAAAGCATGCAATGGATTTTTTTTGGTGTTAATCGGCTTTTGTTAGTGTTTATATATTTAATGTGTAACCTAAGATACCCTTATTCTTCAAATATGAAGCAGAGGAGAAAAAAGTTGGACACCCCTGGTTTAGGCATTCTGACAAACCCAAGCAAAAGGTATCTAGTTGGTTCTTTGGAGAACGCCCATGATTGTGGTGGCCCCTACCTTAATTAATGCTGGGGATGACTAGTTTCCTCTAGGTAGCTTCTCTATTTCTGGGCAATGACTAATGTTCTGGAAGACAATGTGGCAGATGGAAAAGGCAGTAGACTCACACTTTGATCTCAAGAAGCTCACATTCTGTGGGCATGACACAAATGTCAACAATTATAATGCTAAATAGTAAGTGCTGTAATAGAGGCAAATAGGAACTCCTACAAAAGAAAAAGGAGAAATTCCCTGGATTTGTTGGGTGACTTCACAAAGGAGGTCACATTGCCTGAGTCTTAAAGAAGAAGAGGAGATCACTAAGTGGAAAAGGAGGGAAATAGCAGCATGTTCAAAAGCACTTTGGGTTTGGCGCCTGTAGCTCAAGTGGCTAAGACACCAGCCACATACACCAGAGCTGGAGGGTTCGAATCCAACCTGGGCCTGCCAAACAACAGTGACAACTACAACCAAAAATTAGCCAGGCATTGTTTTAGGTGCCTGTAGTCCCAGCTACTTGGGAGGCTGAGGCAAGAGAATCGCTTAAGCCCAGGAGTTGGAGGTTGCTACGAGCTACAGCACTCTACCTAGGGCGACAGCTTGAGACTCTTGTCTCAAAAAAAAACACCAAAAAAAAGCACTTTGGGTACACTTAAAGTGGGTGAATTTTATGGTAGACTGTAAATTGTACTCAGTAAAACTGATTAAAATATTAAAGCATGGGGCGGCGCCTGTGGCTCGGTGAGTAGGGCACCGGCCCCATATACCGAGGGTGGAAGGTTCAAACCCAGCCCTGCTGAACTGCAACAAAAAAATAGCTTGGCGTTGTGTCAAGCACCTGTAGTCCCAGTTACTCAGGAGGCTGAGGTAAGAGAATCGCCTAAGCCCGGGAGTTGGAGGTTGCTGCGAGCTATGAAGCCATGGCACTCTACCAAGGGCGACAAAGAGAGACTCTGTCTCTGAAAAAAAAAATTAAAGCAGGAAAGTACAAGGTACATTTGGGAAATGACAAGAAAATTTTTGTGGCCAGCTAAAAGAGTGCTTGTGTGAATGATGAGAGATAAGGGAAGAGGTTTTACTGTATTCTGTGAAGTTTTGCAAATGTCATGCTAAGTGGTCAGAAATTTAGGAGTGAAAATAGGTAGAAAATAAAGATTGGAAATCAGCAGGATGGACTGTGAGATTGGTTGCTATCAGCCAGAAACAGTTGCTGGTTTTGAACACTAAAAGTAACTCTAATTTTCTTGGCAGCCTGGGCGAAAAGAAATGTATGGTGAATTAGATAACTTTCATTAACTGATAAAAGGAAGTGTGTCTGTTTTTCAAAAGAGACAAATTATCTTCTCAGCCCTAAAGTCTAAAGAGTTTCCAATGTGTACCTTGATATTGGAGTCACTGAACAATGCAAATTAAATAATAATTTTAAAAATTCCACATTTCTTTATAGTAATTCTTGAGTAAAACTTAAGATAATAATTTTCATCATTTTTTCCCTGATAACAAAAGTAATACATATTGATTATAATCCATATACTCATCATAGCAAGACGAAAATAAAACTGCTGATCATCCTAGTATCTCGTGTTTTTGTATACTGAGATAGTCTCTATAGCATGTTCAATAACGGGATTGTTTAAATATGGCTATTTGAACCTACATTTTTTTTTTTAATTTTTTTGAGACAGAGTCTCAAGCTGTCACCCTCTGTAGAGTGCTTTGGCATCACAGCTCACAGCAACCTCCAATTCTTGGGCTTAAGTGATTCTCTTGCCTCAGTCTCCTAGGTAGCTGGAACTATAGGCGCCCACCACAACGCTCAGCTATTTTTTGGTTGTAGTTGTCATTGTTGTTTGGCAGACCCAGGCTGGATTCAAACCCACCAGCTTTGGTGTATATGGCTAGTGCCCTAGCAGCTGAGCTATAAGCACCAAGCCTTGAACCTACATTTTTAAACTTAAAAATAGACATATTAGGAACATTTTCCGTCCCATGTCATTAATTATTCTTCTACAATAAAGTTTTTGTTGTTCACATAACGGAATACCATAATTAAACAGTATCCTATTGTTGAACCTGTATTCAATTGTCTAATATTCTGTTCAATATGTTGATGAACATCCTTCTAAATAAGTCATTGGGCCTATTCATGGTGTTTTCTATATTAGAGCTCTTTGGGATGATTGTGTGAGAAGTCCAAGTCTACTACTTTTTTTCTTTTTTGTGATGTTATCTTACTCTGTTGTCCAGGCTAGATGGCAGTGGTATGGCTCAAGTGATCCTTCCACTTACAGCTCCCAAAGTACTAGGATTACAGGTGTGAGCCACTGTGCCTAAATAGGCACAAATCACCTATTTTAAACAAAGGAAGAATTTATTGCTGGGTGTAGTGGTTTGCGCATGTAATCTCAGCTTTTTGGAAGGCTGAGGCAGGAAGATCATTTGAACCCAGGAGTTTAAAGCCAGCGTGGGCAACATGGTGAGACCCTGTCTCTATAGAAATTTATTGTAATAGCCAACAATTTTTATTGTAATAACTGACAAATTCAGGAATATATTGGCTTTAGGCATGGCTGGATTCAAGAGCTCAAGTAATGTCATCAGGTGCTACAGTTTCCTTTATCTCAGCTCTACACTCTTCTGTGTTGGCTTTGTTTTCAGGCAAGGTCCCTCCACAAAGTAGTAAAGATGGTCACTGGCAGCGGTAGGCTAACGTAGTAGTCTTAAGAACTCACGATTCTAGAGAAAAATAAAGCATTTTTCATGATACCCCTGGCAATAGTGTCAGAGAAACACTGATTGGCCCACCCGGGCTCACATGCCCATCCCTGAATCAGTCATTATATTCAGAGTTGGAATACTATAATTAGTCAAGACTTGCATCATCTTGGGGGGTGAGGTCAGCCGCTCTCAAATCACATATATAAACAAGATTTCTATTGATGAGGAAGGGGTGAGTCTTCAAAGGAAGGGATGCTGGTCAAACTTTAGAAAACTCACAAATTTCCTCAAGGTAAGTTTCTCTAAGAGGGCTATTTGAGTCAAAATGTATACTTTTAAAGCCATTTTTATTTTTTTGAGACAGAATCTTACTCTGTTGCCCAAGTGAGTACCATGGAGTACCATGGCCTCAACCTAACTCACAGCAACCTCAAACTCTTGGGTTCAAGTGATCCTCCTGCCTCAGCTTCCTGAGTAGCTAGGACTACAGGTGCCTGTCATAACGTCTGACTAATTTTTCTATTTTTGGTAGAGACAGGGTCTTCTTTTGCTCAGGCTGGTCTCCAACTTCTGAGCTCAAGCAATTCTCCCACCTTAGCTTCCCAGAGTGCTAGGATTACAGAAGTGAGCCACTGCGCCTGGCCTAAGGATATACTTTTTAAAAAAATTTGTGATGCATGTAGTTAAATTGCATTCCAAAAAGGTGGAACATCATTTGCTTTCCCTAACAGTACATGAGAAAGTCCTTGTTCTTAAGCCCTTACAACAACTGGGCAATACCATTGTATTTGTAAAGATAACTTTATTTTTATCAGAACAATACTTCTATAAAAGAAACCAAGGAGAACCAAAGGTGTGTGACTCTGGAAAAAAGGAGAAGCCCTAATTTGTATTTTACCTTTTTTTTGATTCGAACCCGCCAGGTTAGGTGTATGTGGCTGGCACCTTAGCCGGTTGAGCCACAGGTGCTGAGCCCCCCCCCCTTTTTTTTGAGACAGAGTCTCATTATGTCACTGTCAGTAGAGTGCCATGGCATCACAGCATCACAGCAACCTCAAACTCTTGGGCTTAAGCGATTCTCTTGCCTCAGCCTCCTGAGTGGCTGCGAATACAGGTGCCCGCCACAATGTCCAGCTATTTTTTTGTTGCAGTTGTCATTGTTGTTTTGCAGGCCCCAGGCTGGGTTCAAACCTGCTAGCCTTGGTGTATGGTGGCGCCCTAACCACTGAGCTACAGGCACTGCCCCTCCCCCTTTGAGACAATTTCACTCTGTTGCCCCAGCTAAAGTGCAGTGACATCATCGTAACACACTGCAACCTCAAATTCCTGGGCTCAAGTGATCCTCCTGCCTCAGCCTCCTGAGTAGCTAGGACCTCAGGTGGGTGAGCCAAGCTAATTTTTTTTTATGTCTAGAAGAGTCAGGGTCCGGCCCTTGCTCAGGCTGGTTTTGACCCTTAACCTCAAGCGATCCTCCTACCTTGGCATCCCAGAGTGCTAGGATTATAAGAGCTACCAGCCCAGCTATTTTTACCAATTTCTGTGGTATAAATGCTCCCTTAATAGAGGTGTTTAAAAACAGTCTCCTGGCCAGGCGCAGTAGCTCATATCTATAATCCAAGAACTCTGGGAGGTCAAGGTGAGTAGATTCCTTGAGCTCAGGAGTTCAAGACCAGTGTGAGCAAGAGCGAGACCTCATCTCTACTAAAAATAGAAAAACTAACCAGGCATCATGGCAAGCACCTGTAGTCCCAGCTACAGGTGGCTAAAGCAAGAGGATTGCTTGAGCCCAAGAGTTTGAGGTACCTGTGAGCTATGATACCAGGTTATTCTACCCAGGGCAACAGAGTGTGACTCTGCCTCAAAAAAATTAATTAATTAATTTTTTAAAAAGTCTCCTATCTCATCTCTCCATAACATTACCCTCAATTATTCTGTTTTCTATTTTATTTACCTCCACATTTCTTTCTTTCTTTTTTTTTTTTTGTAGAGACAGAATCTCACTTTATTGCCCTTGGTAGAGTGCTATGGCATCACACAGCTCCAGCATCCTCCAACTCCTGGGCTTAGGTGATTCTCTGCCTCAGCCTCTTGAGTTTCAGGGCATATAGTGCTCACCACAATGCCCGGCTATTTTTTTTTGTTTGTTTGTTTTGCAGTTTGGCAGGGGCTGGGTTTGAACCCGCCACCCTCGGTACATGGGGCCGGCGTCCTACTCATTGAGGCACCTGTGCCACCCTTAACTCCACATTTCTAAATAACATGCTTATACTACTATATATTATCAATTTTAAACATTGTCTATGGAATTATAGATATATACCTCCTATTATGGTAGGATGAATATTTGATTCTTATAAGTCTCCCCATATCCCACCTCCATCATTCCACAGATTTAACTGCTTTTGTTGTTGTCCAGTTGATATCAGTGTTTACACTGTCATGACCATGCAAATTTCCTTCACTGCTAGGCCAAGAAGTACACATCATACCTCCTCCTTGTATAACCCTTACCTTTTTTTGGAGTTAGTAATTTCTCATTTCTTTAATTTCCTCTGTATTTATTACTATTTTCTCCTATGTGTTCCAGATAGGTATCTGTCACATACCTGTCAATATTTTTTTTTTTTTTTGAGACAGAGCCTCAAGCTGTCGCCCTGGGTAGAGTGCTGTGGCATCACAGCTCACAGCAACCTCCAATTCCTGGGTTCAAGTGAGTCTCTTGCCTCCGCCTCCCAAGTAGCTGGGACTACAGGCGCCCGCCACAACGCCCGGCCATTTTTTTTTTTTTTTTGGTTGCAGCCATCATTGTTGTTTGGCAGGCCCAGGGGCTGGATTCGAACCCGCCAGCTCAGGTGTACGTGGCTGGCGCCTTAGCCCGTTGAGCCACAGGCGCCGAGCCACCTGTCAATATTTTGGATTATCTTTTTAAACACATCAATTCTTCTTCTTTTATCCCATGCAAACTTCCTTCTCACAGTCCTTGTCCTGCTGGTGCTAGTCTAAACTGGTTGTTTTCTAGACCTGGAACTGCCCACACTTCCTACTTCACTTCAACTCCATTTTTAGTTTTTGTTTTTGTTTTGTAAAGGGCTAGAGAAAGATTAACTCTCTTCTATTTTGCCTCTTCTGTTTTCTGAAACCTGTGTTTTTCCTTCCTGGTGTGCTCTCAATCTTTTAGAGAAGCTCTTCCAGTTGCTTCCTAAGGTGGTATGCATGGAGGGTAAAATTTTAGAAATTTTTTTTTTGCAGTTTTAGGCCAGGGCTGGGCTTGAACCTGCCACCTCCGGGATATGGGACCGGTGACCTACTCCTTTGAGCCACAGGTGCTGCCCAAATTTGGGAAATTTTTAAAGTATGAAAATATCTTTATTATGTCCTTCACTTGTGTGATTTTTTGGCTGTCTATAAAATTTTAGGTGGAAAAAGTTTTCCTTAGAATTTTAAAGACATCAGTCCGTTGTCTTTGAATCTTTCTCACTCTTCTCATACTACTGAAATTGCCAGTATGATAGTGGAGAAATTCATTTTAATTTAATTCATTAGGTAGAGTGCCATGGCATCATAGCTCACTACAACCTCAAACTCTTGGACTCAAGTGATCCTCTTGCCTTGACCTCCCAAGTAGCTGAGACTACAGCACTCACCACAACGCTGGGATGTGGAACTCCTCTTTAGGTGATCCACCTGCTTCCACCTCTGGAGTGCTAGGATTATACGTGTGAGGTGTGATTATAGGATTTCTGGTCCTTAATTTGCATTTTTAAATGAACTTCATAATCTATAAATTGGCTGTCCCTGGTGAGGAGGGACACCAACCTTGAAGAAAATATTTAAAATTTCTTTACAAGTCTCCATTAAAGGAAACTGTTTCATAAGCCAAAGCCATTCGTGTTCAATGTAGAATTTATTTGATGTTTTCAAAGGACAATGAAGTGGAAGTTTGTAGTCCCCAGCATTTAGCTTTCAACTTAACTCCTCATTAGACTCTCTGTTGAGTCTCCTCCTTTTTTAAATTGGGGTTTTTTTTTCCATTTCTAAAATTTAAGGTACAATTGCATATAATAAAATTCACCCTTTCTGGAATACAGTTCTGTGAGTTTTGTAAAGATACACAGTCATAGAATCACTACCACTGTCAAGATAAAAAACAGTTCCAAGGGCCTAAACAACTGCCCCCTGCCTCTTTGTGGTCACCCCCTCCTCTAACCCCTGCACCCTAGCAACCACTAATCTGTTTTCTGTCCCTTTTATTTTGCCTTTGTGAGAATGCCAAATAAATGAAATAATAGAGTATGTAGCTTTTGAGTCTGGCTTCTTTTGCTTAGCCTAGGCATAGCCTAGAAAAGTTTTAGGCAAGTCACTTAATCTCTCTAGCCTTCTGCTCCTCTATGAAATGGAAGCTATATTACCTGTCTTCTTGCCTTTCAGAATTATTATTATTATTATTATTATTATTTGAGACTGAGTCTCACTCTGTCACCCTGGGTAGAGTGCCATGGCATTATACCTCACAGCAACCTCAAACTCCTGGGCTAAAGCGCAGAGTTGTTTTGAGGATAAAAGGACATGCTAGATAAGAAGATGCATTGAGAAGTACAAAGTGCTACACAAAGACAAATGGTCACTCTGATAGAAAGTTAGTTTAAAAAAGGGTTTCAGGAGAGAAAAGATCAAGTGTTAGCTTTTGAATAGCTCACAATAGCTGTCAGTTTTCATTCTGACTTCCAAGCAAAGTGGAAATTAATTATGCTTTTTAATGAAAAGCCTTCTGTTATAGGTAGTCCATGCCTCTGAGGCCCAGAGAGCACCCTGATAGTGCCTGGGAGGTGGCTACCCACCAGCTAATCATAAAACCCTGCCCACAGACTTTTAGGAATTGACCTCATTTTAGTAAGCCTTTCTTGTATTTAAACATCTTTTCTTCTTAGAACCATAGTGCAGAAAGTCAAGTATGTCACCTGCTGTGATCTCCTGGGATATACTTTCTAAATCCTTTACCCCTCAAAGTTGATAAGGGAATATGGTCTTTTTACCTGATGGGCTTACTCAAAATTCTTTAGCTTCTCCACTTAGTAGGGTCTTGGGACACCCAAGGGAGAGCTATTTATAGACTGTTACGGTGTGTTCTGGCACCCTTATTCTGGCAAGGCATTTACTACAAAGGTTAGCTTTTCTTCCCCCTCAAAGTCTGCCCTAATCTTTCCAGTCTCCCAGCCCTTCCATGTCAGAGTGACTTCTTCTTCCTTGAAATCCCTCAGAGCAGCGATTCTTCAACTTTCTTATTTCATAGTACTCTCTGTAATTTTTCATAACACCCCTAGGCAAATATAAAGATGTAATAGTTCCATATATTAAGTAGTTAGATCCAAACAATTAAAAAGTGCTTAAATCCTGATAATCTAAAAGTCATTTGAAAAAAACAATGCACATATATTAAAATTATATTTTTATTTCATTTTAAAGTAACCATTATTACTTACTAATGGGATGTATGTGCCTGTTTGGGCTGAAGGAGGAGTGAAGGACAGAGTTGGGGAGAGGCTGTAAGTATTAGGTCATTAAATGTGAAATATCTCTTTTCGAATCAAAAGTTTAGTTTATCCTATCTCAAACCTTGGAGTCAGATTGAACACTGTCACTTTCATTTCCTGTTCCTGGTTTGGTTTTTGCACAGTACTTGCTTTTTTTATAGCAATTGATGAAAATTCAACTTTGCAGAGATGTGATGTCACAGAAAGGAATGTAGTATGAACTGCCTGGAGCTTGTCATTTGCATATGTCCAGTTGATTTTGAGTATTGCTATGTTTCCCCTGAAAAATTAAAATATTACATTGTAATCCTGTGAATTTGCTGTTGCTCTTCAGGGCATCTCAACCCACAGTTTGGTCCTAGAGCTTTTCTGAACCACTGATTATAAAAGAGTACATTCTACCATCTATGACACTTATTTGAAGGCATATATTGTCTCCTCTTAGAGCTTTTTGAAGGTCAGGACCATGTCTAATTTATCTCTGTGGCCTCTGTAGCACCTCTTATTAAAAGGAATTAACACTTAATGAGTACTTACTAGGGCCAGGATGTTCATACATTCATGGGCTGGATAATGTCAAGGCCCATGTACCTCCTGGGACCCTAGCACAGCACCTCACCCGTAAGTTCCCAGTTAATTTTACTTAAGTGAACGAATAGAACTGCATATACTTTATATGGGTCACACCTTGACTTAGGCTAGCAAAGCAGAACCCAGTCAAGCCGACTAGATGCCTCTATACATCCACTGTGAGTTTAGGGCACAGCATTAGACTAAGCATGGCTCTGCCACTTACCTCTGCCCTCAAGCCTGCAGTTCAACTGTTGTGAATTTCTGTTTTCTTCTTCTGTGGTATGGATAACAATACCTCACTCAGAGGAATATTGTGAGAGTCAAATCAAATATTGTCATAAGGGCTTTGAAGATTATCTGGGTGGTGTTCATGAAGGGAGTATGGTTCAGGTGTGGATATACAGGTACCATTAATATCATGCTCCTATACCTCTTCCTGGTAGGGCTGAAAGAGGAGTGGGAAGCTGAACAGAGGACAGAGTTGTGGGAGAAGCAGCGGCTGTAAGTATTAGGTCATTAAATGTGAAATATCTCATTTCGAATCAAAAGTTTAGTTTATCATTTCTCAAATGAGAAATAGTACAATTAAAGCATGCACCTCAACTGTTGACACAGTTTTACCATCTTAACAGTAGCTTGTGTTGGGGCAAAGAAGTGTAGCTTGTGTCAGCAGCAAAGAAGCCTAGAGAGTGAGTGCTAATGAAATCCTGAAAGGCGTTTTCCATGGCTTGGTTGAGAATTGAATATTTTTCCTTGCAAGAAGTGATCAAAAGCCTAGAAGAAATGGTCATGAATTGGTGCAAAGTCTGGTGAATATGGTAGGTGACAAGAGTTTCAAAGTCCAGATTCTATAGTTTGAGCAGCATTATTTGTATAATATGTGGTCAAGCATTGTGTTGCAAGAGAATTGGCCTGGTCTTTCTTGACCAATCTCAGCTGCTTAATTATAAGCACCCTCATCATGTCATCCAGTTGGTTGAAGTAGACATCTTCTGTAATCTGTTGACCAGGTTTCATTAAGCTATAGTGGATAATAACAGCACTAGACCACCAAACAGACAGCATTAGTTTTTTTGAAATGTGTTTGGCCCTTCATCTTAATCCAGCCATTGTGATTAACACCTGAAATCATCAAAAAGAATCCATTTTCATTACATGTAACAATACAGTGTAGAAATAGTTCACCTTTATGTCATGACAGCAAAGAAAAGCAAGCTTTGAGATGATGTCTCTTCTGATGCTTGTTTACTTCATGCATAACCCATCTATCCAACTTATTTACCTTGCCAATTTGTTTCAAATGGCCCAGTATTATTGGAATAGTACCATTTTACCATCAAACCTTCATGCTAATTCATGCCTGCATTGTAACGGATTTGCTTCCACTACAGCTTTCAGTTCATCATTATCCACCTTGGTCTCAGGTCACGCACATGGCTCATTTTCGAGATTAAAATCACCAGATTGGAACTTCTCAGACCCTCAATGTACTATGCATTCCTTAACCATGTCTTTCCTAAACACGTTTTTGATATTTCAAGGTATCTGTACTGTATTGGTTCCACAATAGAACTCATATTAGAAAATAACACAAATTTTTAACTTATCTATGGTTTCACAAATATTACTCTAAAAAATTTTTTTGAAAGATAATCACAAGCCAAAGCGGGCATTTGAAAGAATGAAGATGTACCTTCACACTTAAAAAAAAAAAAGCATCATAGCTTCCATATGAAAGCTATAACCCAATTATAGCCCAAGAATATGGGGAAAGGGGAGAGGGAGAGGAAGGGAGAGGAGAGGATGGGTGGAGGGAAGGTAATTGGTGGGACCACACCTATGGTGCATCTTATAAGGGTACATGTGAAATTTACTAAATGTAGAATATAAATGTCTTAACTCAATAACCAAGAGGGGGTGCCGTGAAGGCTATGTTAACCAGTTTGATGAAAATATTTCAGATTGTATATAAAAACAACACATTGTACCCCATGATTGCACTAATGTACACAGCTATGACTTAATAAAAAAAAAGCATCAAAGTGAAATGTCAGAAATATCAACTGTCAAACTTAGTACTTAGGAAATTGGACATTTCATACTTAATACTATAATAGCCATTTCTGTTCCCCAAGTGCCGTTCTCTAGGCACAAACTGAAATTCCCTCTGGAGTTGCACTAATGGACACATTAGTATCAGTTGACAAAGTACCATATGCTCTGAAGTGTTCTCCCATTAGGCTTCATGGGAAGTGGCAGAAATTCGTGGTCCATTATAGGAAATCTGCCATGACTTCAGCCTCCAGTAAAGCATATTCTTAGGTGTCCTAGGCTCTGGAAGTTCAGGCTAAGCTATGCATTATGATGCATAAGACATTACTTATGTTGAGACAAGGTCTGTAAAGTAAGTTACCCTTGTCTGTCAGTAGTAGGCATATAAAAGCATATTTTATTTTTGAAAATAATTTATGTTTTAACAATGGGTTATTTTATGAACACTCTTGCCATTTGGTTTCAGGTTCATCAGCACATGTAATAGCCATTAATCAGGATCCAGATTACGAAAATACATCATGTCTTCAATGTCATTAATAAGTACATGGTTTTTCATAAATTGCCATGTTATATTTATACAACCTCAGCATTCCTTTGCAAAAAGTATCATCTCTTTTAATGTCAGTCAGTCTGCTTTAATATCAATCA